>JAUPFT010000003.1:61261950-61405565 GCA_036936625.1 Parnassius smintheus behrii | reverse complement strand
CGTTCGTATTAACAGACAATTTTGACGAGGACAGCTCTTCGTTGCCTCTCTCGGTATTTTACGTAAAGTCTTCGCCACGCTCGGCAAGCGGGTTGGCGTTCGTATTAACAGACAATTTTGACGAGGACAGCTCTTCGTTGCCTCTCTCGGTATTTTACGTAAAGTGTTCGCCACGCTCGGCAAGCGGGTTGGCGTTCGTATTAACAGACAATTTTGACGAGGACAGCTCTTCGTTGCCTCTCTCGGTATTTTACGTAAAGTCTTCGCCACGCTCGGCAAGCGGGTTGGCGTTCGTATTAACAGACAATTTTGACGAGGACAGCTCTTCGTTGCCTCTCTCGGTATTTTACGTAAAGTCTTCGCCACGCTCGGCAAGCGGGTTGGCGTTCGTATTAACAGACAATTTTGACGAGGACAGCTCTTCGTTGCCTCTCTCGGTATTTTACGTAAAGTCTTCGCCACGCTCGGCAAGCGGGTTGGCGTTCGTATTAACAGACAATTTTGACGAGGACAGCTCTTCGTTGCCTCTCTCGGTATTTTACGTAAAGTCTTCGCCACGCTCGGCAAGCGGGTTGGCGTTCGTATTAACAGACAATTTTGACGAGGACAGCTCTTCGTTGCCTCTCTCGGTATTTTACGTAAAGTGTTCGCCACGCTCGGCAAGCGGGTTGGCGTTCGTATTAACAGACAATTTTGACGAGGACAGCTCTTCGTTGCCTCTCTCGGTATTTTACGTAAAGTCTTCGCCACGCTCGGCAAGCGGGTTGGCGTTCGTATTAACAGACAATTTTGACGAGGACAGCTCTTCGTTGCCTCTCTCGGTATTTTACGTAAAGTCTTCGCCACGCTCGGCAAGCGGGTTGGCGTTCGTATTAACAGACAATTTTGACGAGGACAGCTCTTCGTTGCCTCTCTCGGTATTTTACGTAAAGTCTTCGCCACGCTCGGCAAGCGGGTTGGCGTTCGTATTAACAGACAATTTTGACGAGGACAGCTCTTCGTTGCCTCTCTCGGTATTTTACGTAAAGTCTTCGCCACGCTCGGCAAGCGGGTTGGCGTTCGTATTAACAGACAATTTTGACGAGGACAGCTCTTCGTTGCCTCTCTCGGTATTTTACGTAAAGTCTTCGCCACGCTCGGCAAGCGGGTTGGCGTTCGTATTAACAGACAATTTTGACGAGGACAGCTCTTCGTTGCCTCTCTCGGTATTTTACGTAAAGTGTTCGCCACGCTCGGCAAGCGGGTTGGCGTTCGTATTAACAGACAATTTTGACGAGGACAGCTCTTCGTTGCCTCTCTCGGTATTTTACGTAAAGTGTTCGCCACGCTCGGCAAGCGGGTTGGCGTTCGTATTAACAGACAATTTTGACGAGGACAGCTCTTCGTTGCCTCTCTCGGTATTTTACGTAAAGTCTTCGCCACGCTCGGCAAGCGGGTTGGCGTTCGTATTAACAGACAATTTTGACGAGGACAGCTCTTCGTTGCCTCTCTCGGTATTTTACGTAAAGTGTTCGCCACGCTCGGCAAGCGGGTTGGCGTTCGTATTAACAGACAATTTTGACGAGGACAGCTCTTCGTTGCCTCTCTCGGTATTTTACGTAAAGTCTTCGCCACGCTCGGCAAGCGGGTTGGCGTTCGTATTAACAGACAATTTTGACGAGGACAGCTCTTCGTTGCCTCTCTCGGTATTTTACGTAAAGTCTTCGCCACGCTCGGCAAGCGGGTTGGCGTTCGTATTAACAGACAATTTTGACGAGGACAGCTCTTCGTTGCCTCTCTCGGTATTTTACGTAAAGTGTTCGCCACGCTCGGCAAGCGGGTTGGCGTTCGTATTAACAGACAATTTTGACGAGGACAGCTCTTCGTTGCCTCTCTCGGTATTTTACGTAAAGTGTTCGCCACGCTCGGCAAGCGGGTTGGCGTTCGTATTAACAGACAATTTTGACGAGGACAGCTCTTCGTTGCCTCTCTCGGTATTTTACGTAAAGTGTTCGCCACGCTCGGCAAGCGGGTTGGCGTTCGTGTTAACAGACAATTTTGACGAGGACAGCTCTTCGTTGCCTCTCTCGGTATTTTACGTAAAGTGTTCGCCACGCTCGGCAAGCGGGTTGGCGTTCGTATTAACAGACAATTTTGACGAGGACAGCTCTTTGTTGCCTCTCTCGGTATTTTACGTAAAGTGTTCGCCACGCTCGGCAAGCGGGTTGGCGTTCGTATTAACAGACAATTTTGACGAGGACAGCTCTTCGTTGCCTCTCTCGGTATTTTACGTAAAGTGTTCGCCACGCTCGGCAAGCGGGTTGGCGTTCGTATTAACAGACAATTTTGACGAGGACAGCTCTTCGTTGCCTCTCTCGGTATTTTACGTAAAGTGTTCGCCACGCTCGGCAAGCGGGTTGGCGTTCGTATTAACAGACAATTTTGACGAGGACAGCTCTTCGTTGCCTCTCTCGGTATTTTACGTAAAGTGTTCGCCACGCTCGGCAAGCGGGTTGGCGTTCGTATTAACAGACAATTTTGACGAGGACAGCTCTTCGTTGCCTCTCTCGGTATTTTACGTAAAGTGTTCGCCACGCTCGGCAAGCGGGTTGGCGTTCGTATTAACAGACAATTTTGACGAGGACAGCTCTTCGTTGCCTCTCTCGGTATTTTACGTAAAGTGTTCGCCACGCTCGGCAAGCGGGTCGGCGTTCGTATTAACAGACAATTTTGACGAGGACAGCTCTTCGTTGCCTCTCTCGGTATTTTACGTAAAGTCTTCGCCACGCTCGGCAAGCGGGTTGGCGTTCGTATTAACAGACAATTTTGACGAGGACAGCTCTTCGTTGCCTCTCTCGGTATTTTACGTTTAGTAATAACGAGATTGTTACATGCCATCTATCGTTCATAACACTTCTGTAATTTTTCATAAGTAGTTTAGTTTTATTAACATTTTTTTTGTTATACAAATGCTTACTGCGTCATATAATTAAATCATACACATGCTTCGGTTTAAAAGTTTGTTGTCTTGATAGCATTTTGACACACTTTACTATGAAAACTGTCGTTCAAATGATGAAAATCAAATTGTTGGAAGCATCGACGATTTATTTTTTGATTTAAGTAGACACCTTTAACTTTCTTGATTAGATTGATATTACAGCATCTTCCCAAATGTAGAGGGACAAATCATAGGTATCGCTCTTTAAGAATCATTTCTTATTTATTTAACAGTTTATGTTCACACATACTTCGGTAGGAAAATGGTAAAAACATAACTATGTACAAAAGCACTGCACACTATTCCGTAAAATTTCTTCCAGCAGGCCTATTGAAGGATGGTTGAAGGAAATAGAGGTAGTCAAAGTGTGCACTTTATTAAAATATTCATTTCTTTTTCCGAAACCTTATTAAACACTTTCTCTGCACGTTTTCTTCTCTAAAATATTATGAGTTTTAGAATTCAGTCAGTTATACCATTGACATGACTTACGGTAATTTCTATAGAAACAAAATAAATTAAACATTCCAGGAACTTTGAGAAAGTATTGTATGTTCCTTTATTACCTTTTATTATATAAGAAATTTTTCGCTTTAAATGTCATTACGATATGAAATGCCTTACATCTACATACGTCCGTTTACTAATTTATTATTTGTATAACATATTTTATCATAAAATAAATGAAGCTCTTAATAAAACGTTAAAACTGATATCAAAGAAAAATAATGTCCAGTAATAGCTACTGAAGTCGGTGGTAGAACAAGAACTTCAGAAGATATTATCCATTTTTCAGTCGATTAAATTTAAAATTTATTGTTTAATTGTTTAACTAATATCTCAATGTCAAAGTAAAAACTTAATGGGATCGTCTTAGATCCGTTACCTATTTAATAAATTGAAAAAGCAATATTTATATTTTAATTGGTTTATTAATTATATTTAAATTGGTTCAGTTATTTTCGTGAAATCGGTAAACATAAACCCCTCTCTTTTTTGAAATCTCTTTATAGGTGAAAACATAAAAACATTACTATCTACCGAGGGTCACGATGGTTATTTAATATACGTATTTCAAAATAAAAGTGTAACTTAAATAAGGCCTCATCTTTATAATAATTTTGGAACAAAAGGAATATAACAATATACAATAGCAATCAGCATTATAAAACATACATGAAACAACAGTGAAATATTTCGAGAATACCGATCACTAACGATGACACGAACACTGACGGGACTAACATAACATGGCTCACAGTCTGTTGATATTATTGACAGGCCGTCTTCAGGTCGACCATAGAGTTTTTTTTAATAAAACTGAAGTGACAAACGGACTTACTCTTTGTCTGATGGTTAGCGGCTCCTGCAGTCCACCTGCAGCCAACTTCAAACAAAATAGGCTCTCTCCGAGGGTCAGATGGAATGCCAGTCTCACAGCCTGTAATTATATTGGCACTATACACTTTAGACTAGAACACAGCAGTGCGGGCTCTTACATTTGGCGGTAGAATTAATTAGAAGAATGGTATCTGTCCAGACGAACTCATACACTGATAACGGGTCCTACAACGTAGTTAGTTATGATCTTGTTTAAACACGTCAGTGCCAGCGCAGAAGCTGCAGTGCACGCACCGGTAAGACACGGCCCTGACACGTCCCACCGTTTGTGCATGAATCGTCCTTTCGTCTCAAACCAAAATCCAATAATTCAAAACACGAAATAAGAAACTCCCAAATACCTGTCAATCATACATAAACTCAAGTCCAACAAATAAACTTTAACAAAATTTGTCCATTATCCATTGTCTTGTGATATTTTCTACTATAACGATTTGAGTGGTTTTTTCCACATACTGTTTCGTGTAAATTATTCATACTTATAGTTGTTTGTAAATTTATCAATGTCTGCTATTACAATATGGAAGGTCTGGAACCATGTAAGACACGTTAACCTCATACAGTGTTCACGGAGCTTATTGATTAAATATTGTTATATTATACACCT
Source organism: Parnassius smintheus behrii (assembly GCA_036936625.1). NCBI lineage: Eukaryota > Metazoa > Arthropoda > Insecta > Lepidoptera > Papilionidae > Parnassius > Parnassius smintheus. Next base: position 61,400,577 of record JAUPFT010000003.1, on the reverse strand, counting down.
TACAAATAAATAATAAATAAGTAAAAATTATTGCACTGCTACTAAGTGACATAAATAGGCTTAAGATAAAATTAGAATCTTCTAATATACAAAAATTAATGTTTGTTTGTTCGTATTTTATCCGCTGCCATACCGTTTATCAGATCGTGGTTAAACTTTGTCAACATATTCATTGCACTTCCGCGCAGATTATAGGCATACTTGGACCCGATAGGTGGTGCTGTCGTAGAATCCAGATATCACCCGTGCGAAGCAAGAGCAGATCGCTAGTAACTAATAAAATGACTTCTTTTTACTTTTATATGTATATCATTAATGTCGTTTTACTATTTCTATGACTTAAGTTGTTAATCTACCGAAAAAAATCGCTTTATTACAGACTGGAGTTAGATAGGAAACGCGTAGCTAAATAATTGAATTTCAGGTTCCAGATGCGTCAGAACTGCTGAAGGGCATGTAATTCTTCCATTTTCGATAAATCATTGTCAACTTTTGTCAGATTTAACGTAATAACCCAAAATCGTTTAAAAATTTACAGCGAAAAACTGTTCACAGTTTCGCATTCGATCGCAAAGAGTGGGTACTCTGATGTGTACATTACATTATATAGGCTACGTTGACCAAAAGATAGCATAGAATGCTTCAGTAAAAAACAATCCTTTGATAAAACATCAGCTTCGCACTTGAACAGCGTGGTGAGTCTGCGTAAATCTTTCACAAAATACATACCTGTCAATAAGCTTTTGATTATTTATTACGTTTATTTAACACGCGGCAATGTCAATCCATCTGATGCAAAGCGGCCACCGCAGTCCATGGACAACTGCAAAATAATATTAATTGAGAAAGGCTACGCATCTGTTGTCACTTCTGATGACTAAGGAAAAATGTTCATAGTTTGTCATTATACTCTTCAGATCAGAACACAGCAGTGCCTGCACTACTGCTTAGTCACAGGAATAGTTAAGAGGATACAAACAAACAAATACGTGGTAGAGCCATGCGGTATTTATACTAGTAGTGTACGGTCCAACCGTACATTTCTGCTGGCGTAAATATTTTACGTGAAGCAATCGCTATAGTTCGACAATTATAAAAATTGAGTTAGTTTACTTAAGCACCGTAACCGCGACGGACGCGAGCTCATTAACATAATATTAACATTTAACATTTTTTAACATATTTTAATCTTATATTTTTAACTTCTTTATTAAAAAGTTTTATATAAAATTTTGATTATTATTAAACATACGTCCAATACCAGAACATTTGTTGGTTCTTAGAGGCGAAAAATAAACATTTTTGAGTCCCTCAACGAGTGCATTGGACCCCCGTGTGTCCAGACAGTGACGTGAGAGTGAGAACTAGCGAACATTTTAAACTCAAACATAACAGTGGTCATCTTGCTCAATATCCACTACATTTGGCTTGGCCAAGCAGTAGCTTGTCTAGGTCAGGAAGCAACGTGTCGGCAAGTTGGTCAGTAGCAGTAGCAGCAGCAACATCAGAATCAGCAGCATCAGCAGTGCCAAAGTAAGATCTTTCCTTTTTTAACAGTTCTGCATTTAATAGCAACATGGAAAACGTACACGCTAATCAGGTGTAAAAATTGGTGTCAATATTAAAAAAGATGGGTCAGAGCGTAAAACATTAGATTATTTTAAAAGAAAACTTGATGTTTTGGAATCGTACTGGCAAGATGATCAGAAAAATCACAATCAACTAGTAAAAAGTGAGAGTCATACACATCCCTACTTTACAAACTCCGAGTACGAAATTGCAAGGGAGTAATATAACTCGGTAAAAGAAATCATAAATTTGCAGTATCAGGATTTCCTGGCTAGCCAGAAGTATTATCCAGCCCTTGAAGGTAAAACAACTCAACAAGTGGAACTGCGTGGATTAGGTGAACCGTCTTCGGGGAAATCGGCGGAGCCACAAGAGGCTCTCCGCCCAAAGGTACATCGAGAAGCGACCAGTAAGTTAGATGACATGTTGCGCAAACAATATATTAATTTTAAGGCATTTAAAATCTCTGTTAGTTGCATAAACATAAATAAAATTACGGAAAAATGAAATTTCGAAGATTCTTTAAAAACATTAGAGTCACGATGGTCGGCTATTGATTCTCTGCATTGGGAAATCGATCATGATCTCAATGGGGATGACGAAGAGTATACTACTTTTTTTAGTATGTACGAACAGAAATTTATGGATTTGAAGAGAAAACTCAATTCCAAAATGTGGTCTGTCAATCACCGAGAAAACCGTAAGCCTAGTGTTTTCACAGTGAGTGCTAGTGCGCGAAACTGTGATGTTGACCGTCAACATATGGGCCATAGTGATGTGTCGCGTGAAGTTGAAAAACAAAAAAAAGCGTGTTCTCCCATATCGCATAGACGTTTTAATGTCTAATTATAAAATTAATTGTTATATCATAAATTAGATACTGTCATCATTTTCATTTAACAAAATAACAAACATTCATTAGGTTAAGTTACAAATTGTTTATCACCTTGTTATTTAGATAAGATTACCTAACACATCAAACGAACATTATAATCATCTTTAAACATTTTGGCCCGGCAGCATGTACGGTCCAACCGTTCATTTCTGCTGGCGTAAACATTTTACGTGAAGCAATTGCTATAGTTCGACAAATATAAAAATTGAGTTAGTTCACGACACAACACATTAAAATTTAATATTTTTTAATATATTTTAATCTTATATTTTTAACTTCTTTATTAAACAGCTTTAATATAAAATTTTAATTATTATTAAACATACGTCCAATACCCGAACAAGTAGTATAGTTGTAGCACGAATGGGTCGGTTCAACAGGGGAAGGACCACGCTCTCACAGAATACAAGCAGAATAGCATCTTAATGCTGCTGTGTATCGTATGAGTGTAAAGAACTAGAGACCCTTTTTACTGGAAACGAGGTATCCCCTCTTGGTCATCTCGGGTAACAACGCATCTGAATTTTGATTCCTAATCGAGGATAGATGTAGATGTCTATGGGCCATAGCAACCACTTACCATCAGGGGGACTGTGTGCTCGTTTGTCATCCCATCCTATAAATAAAAACAACTTCTAAGCAGCAAAAGGGGCATTCCATCTAAATGTCATAATTCATTTGATGCCCGCGTTCTTTCTCCACTGGCACCAATTTTAAGTGCCAATTTACCACGTGCTGAGCGGTAAAATAAAACATCGTGAGGAAACCTGCATGTCTGAGAAATTATAAAAATATATTTTGAAAACCTATGAAGTCCGCCACGCAAACACGCGGCACATGTGGCAGCGCGGTGGACAATTCTTTGACCGAGAATCCTCTCAGAAATGAGAGGAGGCATGTGTCCGGCAGTGGCACTAATATAGACTGTAACTTTATTTTAATTTTATTTGATATTTAATAGAAACATTCGTTACTCTGTGAAATGTATTATATTAAACATGTTACATATAAACATCCAACATATGTCGGTTAAAGGAGTGCAGAAAGTTATTATCAATGGTAAAATTTCTTTCGTATGGCCCGTACAGATGGGTATCCCTCAGTCTCTCGATTACCAAGTTTAAATATTTAATTAAGCAAAACCTCTATAAAAAAAGGGTTGAATACATGGTTGATAATAACCCCTGGGAATGAGGTGGTCGCTTCCAAGCTGTTTCTAAAATAAATTTTGTAAATATTTTGTAACCATTCAAATTGTAAAATTTATTTAAAAAATGTCCCGCTAGATTTCTTGCTGGTTGTTCTCAGGACAAAGCATTTTTCGAACTAGTGGTAAAGAAAAAAAATGTTTTTTAATAAGAATTACATGTAAACTATATTGACAAAAAATATTCTTTTCTATTCTATTCTATTCTGAAAAGATTCGCCATAATACTCATTCTTAGCATGATAGCCATATGAGCATAATAGCCATCGCAGCTTGGGTTGCTTTGCACCTTTGATCATATTCTTAATCGGTTTTAATAGATTAAGTCATAATATGTTCTAACTATGTACTGGAGGCATTTGTGACGTCTATCTTATTTGGCTCTTATGATATTTCAAAACCAAATTATGTGATATATTCTCTTACACCGCTTATAATAGGTTTCAAATTAATATAGTTATTGTTCTAAATTCTAGCACAGAGGGTAGAACCATTACAGAATTACTATCGGATCTTATTAGGAATCTGTCGCTCTCATCGCATCTTCATAAAATTTGTCGAATCATTTGTTAAACAAAACCTGCCACAAGAAAGCTTTCAAAGTGGTTCTGAAACGTACAATATTGGCGTTCCAAAAGCTCCTTTCACGTATTATGAAAATCAAAGCAGGTAAGTTTCCTAAAGTTTGTTAAACTCTGAACATTTTTCAGACCTAACGTTAGAATGTGATCACATTAAACAAATTGAGTACTTTTTTAGTGTTAATAGCATTTCCTAACCACTTGAAACTTAAGAAAAATAATAGCGATGAATAATATACAACGTAATTTCCTTTAAAATTATATTTTTATTAAATTAGACATAAAATTAAAAAAACTAACAATACTCATTCAATGTCTTTTTCAATCAGCGATCTTGTAATCGACGTCCATCAATGGATAGATTCGTGGGACGTTGCTCATTTATGTAGCAGTATATGTATTTGCATCTCGTGCCAGGTAGAACTTCATGTGATATAAAATAAGAATCAAACTACAATGATTTAATATCTTACAAAAATTATAATTACATTTAATTGTATTTTGTTGGAAATTGAATTCAAGCTCAAAAGTATTCTTTGTCCGCTCTTATGTAACCGAAAGTTATTTAAAGTCACCCGAATACAGAAAACTTTTACCTCGCTGAAAGCAGTGATTTTTAAAATTCAGAGGTAAAACCGACACCGGGGAGTGCCGAGTTCTTATCAACATCAGTCGAGTCACTTTCAAGATCACTCAGTTTGGAAACGTTCAATTATTCTTTTGAAAATTCACCTTATTTACAATGATACTTATAATACAGTCTTCAAGAAAATAAACTTTAATATTCCAATCCCCTTTGAAGTTCGCGAGAGATTTTATATACAGTGCCAAAATTAAGTTTGATTTACATATGTCATATTATATTTGAATATTTTTATTGAATGAGTGTTACGAGCGAGCACACAGTCTATCTGATGTTAAATGAGTGAAGCCTAAAGACATCTACATCTATCATCGAGTAGAAATCGAAATGCGTGGCCACCCCTGAGTACTTAGTTCTGTATGCTCACCATACGAAACACAGAAGAGTTAAGATACATTCTTACTCCGGTATTCTGTTAGAATGTGGTTCTCTCCTGGTCGAGTGGACTCATTCAAGCTGCAGCCTCGACGTAACTATAGCGTGCCTCAATAATACAAAAAATATAATATATATTAATAAAGAAAAAATTTACATATTTGGTCCTAAATTAATTCGCTATATACATTATCATCTCTGTTATGATTTCACGACATTATTAATGACTTTACAAGTTTTGTCTTCTTCTGTCTGGAGGCCCCAGTGGTCAGGTACACTTCGTTGTTATTATCAAGTAGCAATGGGTGCTCTGCATTGTTACGATCTGAAGAATATATAGAGCCAGTATAACAAGTAATACAGACTATAAGGCATTCCACCTTAGTTCTTATTGGTGATAACTAATGTATTCTGTATGCTACTTTACTCAAGGTTGGTTGCAGGTGTCAGATATTTTACATCAGCTACATGTAAACAATTTATTGATATAATTAAAATGCATGTTTTTTTTTTCAATACTTTTAACAAACGAATATTACCTTTCAATAAAGAATATAATAATATAATAGAAAAAAGAGGTGACAGAGACTGAACTGTGCCGTAAACTCAATATTATAAAAGCTGCGGCTGCTGTAGCAAGTTTCCCCCATTGGGGCAATCTATGGGGGCCTATGTTCAGCATTTGAATTTTATTAGCATCAGCAGTAATCTGTTGCATAGATGGAAGGATGGATAAATGAAATAATTTACGTTATAAAAGTGAAAATTTTCTTTTAAAATCTACATCCACCAACTCGTCTACAAAATTGAGGAAACTGTGTTAAATTTACAGAAGATACTTCGTGTAAATAAGTGATTTAAAAACAGTACAAAGGTGATAAAGAATCAAAATAAACTGCCGTTACACTGTGTCGTGTTAGCGTGTGACTCATCGATTGAACGAGTGCGAACGTTATTGCCTTATATGGTCACAAGAAATTACTCCGACAATATGTACTACACCAAGCTGTATGCATTTTTCACCACTTGTGCTAATAGCAAGTGCAGCCTAGCGGTCTAAGTAACGAACTTGTAAGACACCTAACTAGTGAGATTGTGAGTTCGAATCTCGCGTTTTTTCTTTTTTTCTTTTATTTTTTATTTTTTTCTTTTTTCTTTTTGTTTGTTTTCTGTACGTGAAAGCGTGTTGCGCTACCGTCATGTTAAATTCCGCTCAGTGTGAAAAATTTTGATAAAATAGAATAAATCGATTGTGGACTTATAAACAATGCAAATTAACTGTAAATATAGTGTAGTTTAAGTGTAAGTGAAGTCAACAAAAAACTAAGCATTAAATCACATAAAAATAAAACGGTGCGATAAAAGTGTAACAAGCATCATGTTTATACGTGATAATAAACTCTAAAATTGAAAAGACATATAAAAACTGTATAATAAACCTTAAAAAACTAACGAAGGATGACCAAAACAAACTTTTATGTAATAACTTAGTTTAATTAGTGATAAAGTGTAACAAGTGATTCAACAGTCACCCGCAAAATAGTGCAAAATTCAATTGACATTACTCATAATAACCGTCTTCGACAAATTTAAATCTGCAATACAAATCATAAATATCATTATTTCACCACAAAATTTAAATTCATAATAGCCTAGTGGATAACTGCTTTGGACTACATAGAGGACAACGCCCTGTGGATTGCATATAAATTATAACAAACATTTCAGTAAAACCAGCTACAAATGTCACTAAAAATATTTGTATACTTATAGCCGAATAGTTTATACTGATAAATTCCATATTTTTATTATTATTTTTTGATTAAAAAATGTCGTCATCTAAAGAAAAGCCAACCACTAAAACAAAATGTGACAAATGTAAGCAAAAATTACTAAGACGAGAATTCCTTACTTGCTCACAATGCAAACTGAAACTGGATCTGGAATGTGCAAACGTTTCATTTGTGAGATTTAATATCATGGAAGCAGAAAAGAAAAACAAATGGAGATGTGACAAATGTATTATTAAAGCAAAACAAGTGCCTAAACCATCCAATGGTTCAGAAACTGCTTCCTTATTGTCAGAAAATAACAAAATTGATACCAGCACCGTAAGTTATGAAAACGTGACAACTCGTCAACGTAATAAAATTCGCGCATCTTCGCTAGAACCGCAGGACAACACATTTGAAAATACCATGGAAGATAACTCTTTGACTATACTCGAAGACACGCGTATGAGTCTCCCAGACCTTAACATAGCTGAACACAAAGAACTACGTGATGAAATCAGCTTCTTAAAAACACAGCTAGCAAGTGCCCATTTGGAAATAGACAGATTGAACTTACAGGTTACAGATTTACAAAAAAGAATAAACGACCAACAAAGAAAAAGTCAAGTATTAAAACAATTGATAAAGGAACCTACACCACGTAAACTAACCCCCATAAAAAATCCAGTGACATTACATTATCAGAAAGAAAGAAGAAACAAAACAAGCAAAGTTCTCCATCAACTTCAACAAAACCCTGTCCAACGCAACCTGTAACAAATGACGTAGCTAGCTCAAAAAAAAATAACAGAACAATCTAGCAACAATGCAAAGAGAAAACTATGTATTTTAAGCAATAGACATTATTCAGGCCCATTACGGTTCGTTGAAAATACGTTTTCAAGCGATTTTAAATTTTGTCGATACCTATTACCTAACACAAGCATTAAGCTTCTCTTGACTAACTTAAAGAACAAATTGTTAAATTTTAATATGAATGACTACTGTATAATTGTATTAGGTGATACTGATATAAGAGACACAAACTGTATTGAACTCATAAACACAATTGGGAATTTAATTAAGCAAATCGACTTTACCAACTTGATAATCTGTACCCCTACGTATGAACTTGGGGCACCAACACAAAATTATAAAATTGAATTATTCAATAGCTTACTCTATATAGAACTACAAAAATACCATAATATATATTTTTTTGACTCTAATGTAAACCTAACTTATGAAATGTTCTCAAGTAGAACAGGCAGGGTAAATAACTTTGGATTACGGAATATTTTCCAAACTATAATGAAACAGATATACTTTGATTTTGAATAATTTCCTTTGACTACCTCACAAGTTGACTGCGACATGGCCGTTGAGAGCAATTCTAAATCTGACTACAACACATCTCATAATTTATTTCGTGACTAATTCCTTATATATCCTCCATCAAAATATAGATGGCCTTATCTCCAAATCAGATTCATTAATGGTTAATTTAGAAATACTTAATGATGAACGTATTCCAATAGATATTATAGGCATAACCGAACACAACATGATAGCTAGTGACATACATCGCCTTAATATAAGAAACTATAAACTTGCGTCTTTCTACTGCAAACAACAACGTAATGGCGGATCTTGTATTCTGATTAAAAACCACCATCAATACGAAAGCGTAAGAAGTTTAATCAACCAATCGATATCTGGTGTTATTGAATGTTCGGCAATAAAATTAGTACAACATAAGGTCTACATAGTCTGTATTTACAGACCTCCTCGGTCAAAATTAGAACTCGTGGCTCTATTTTTTAGTAAACTGGATAATATATTAAGCTCCGTTACTAATAATAGCAACTATTAATTTATTATATGCGGTGACTTCAATATTGATGTGCTCAAAAATGATAAAATATCCAGAGATTTTAAACAGCTATTATCTAAATACAATACAAAATGCCAATTTCATGAACCCACTAGACCTCGCAGTAAAACATGTTTAGATAATATGTTACATAATATTCGTAGTGCAAAAAGAGAAGACATAGAATTGACAATTTCCGATCACTCAGCTCAAACCCTTAAGATACCTATCAAAAAAACATGTCGGCTAAAATACTGGTATACTTACCACCGAGATTTTTCTCTCGATAATATAAGGAAATTTATGAACTGCATCAAAAGTCTAAGTTTCAGTGAAGCATATGAGACAAGTTGTCCAAATAAAGCTTTCAACTCATTTCATGACCTTTTCACACTTTTTTACAACTTATGTTTTCCAGAAATCAAAATAAAAATCTCTACTTTGAACAAACCGAAATGGATTTCAAAGGGCATTAAATTATGTAGTAAAAAACGTTGTAAGCTCCTGTGGAAATATCGACTATCTCCGTCACCAACAAATAAATTAATATTTACTAACTATAGTAGAAGGTACAAGAAAATAATTAATCTTACTCAAAAGTCACAGAATGACTATTATATAGCCCAGTCAAAAAATAAATCCCAAGCAACGTGGAAGATAATTAATAAGTATAATAGCAGCCTTCCTAAGGAACAGATTAACAGTATATTAAGTAACGATAAAGAGGTAACTGAACCGACAGAAATTGCGAACGCCTTTAACGACTTTTTTACAAACTCATTGGAAATAGTCGATAAGGACAAGCCCGAACCTACTTCTATTCCACATAGTCAACGTAACTCAATTTTTTTGACCCCAATAATACCCTTAGATGTTGTTAAATCTATTAATTTATTAAAAAATACTAATAGTGTAGGTTTCGACAATGTTTCCACTAAGATTATTAAAACAGTAGGGAATATAATAGCTCATATCTTGTGCTACATTATAAATTTATGTTTAGAACAGGGAATATTTCCAGATATATTGAAATTGGCAATTACTATCCCAATACACAAAAAGGATGACAACAAGCTGTTAAAAAACTATCGTCCTATTTCACTAATTTCAATATTTTCAAAGTTAATAGAACACATTATATATAAAAAATAAACGATTACTTTGAAACCAATAATCTATTTTCGAAGCATCAATACGGCTTTAGAAAAGATAAATCCATTAGTATGGCTATATACGAGTTTTTGGAAAGAGTCGTAAAAAAACGTTAACAACCGAAAGCCTACACTAGCACTATTTATGGATATGACCAAAGCATTTGACAACATTAATCATAAAACATTACTTAACAAACTAGAAAGGTATGGTATAAGAGGCAACGCCCTTAAGCTAATCGAATGTTACTTAAGTAATAGAAGACAAATCACACATATAACCAAAATTGACTCTAAGACCGGTGAAAATAAAATATACAGATCGAAAGAGCGTCAAGTAAACTATGGAGTACCACAGGGAAGTGTACTGGGCCCTCTCCTTTTTATTATCTATATAAATGATTTTCCTAATGTAATCAACCATCATATGACTATTTTTGCTGACGATAGTACTGTTTTATTTACTTATGATAATGAGAATAATATAAATATTGACATTAACGATACATTGACATCTTTATTCAAATGGCTGACATTAAATAACCTAACAATTAATTTGACAAAAACACATGTAATAAACTTTAAACAAAGAAATAATTATCCTTTAAATTTTGACATTAACTACTCTGGGAATTCAATTAAAGGGTAGACACTACAAAATTTTTGGGTTTGACTATAGATAATAAGCTGACATGGAAACCTCATATTAATAATCTAATTAAAAAACTAAACCAATTCTCTTATGCCCTTTATAAACTAAGGAAGGTTTCCAGTGTTAAAACTCTTCTAACAGCCTATCACGGATATGTTGCATCAAACTTAAGGTATGGAATAACATTTTGGGCCAACACAACTAAAAAACAAAGTGTCCTCAAAGCGCAAAAAAAGTGTGTTAGATCGATGTTCGGTCTAAATCAGGATGATTCATGTGAACCGTACTTTCGCAAATATAAAATTCTGACTCTACCGTGTATGTATATATATGAGATTGCAAACTTTGTTCGAAATAACCCAATTTATTTTGAAATGAATACTGCCGGAAGTCGTCGTGAAGGAACATTGAAAGTTAATCACAAATGCAAACCACTTCTTCGAAGAATGTGTGTAAATTGCATGGCACCAAAAATCTATAATAAAATCCCGTTAAATATACGATTAATTAATGATATTAAAAGATTTAAAACTGCGCTCAATGGCTTCCTTGTTGAAAAAGTGTACTATGACATAAGAACATTTTTTGATGACAAAATGTAAAAATATACTTCAATTTTGTTCATATACCTCTAAGGTGAAACATGGCTGTATCTTATAATAATCTTATATGTGACATCCTGTAATACCCATGCTTATGAATTAATAAATGTTTGATTTGAAAAAAAAAATACTATTTAGGTACCACAAAAAAAAGTAAACTCATTAATTCTTGTGTATTAAGTTCTCTGTGCTCATTCTCTTACGACAACATCACAATTGACTCATTCCTGGTGCATAATTTTAGTTATCAGCAGTTTTTTTTAAGAATATTCTATTATTTATTGCACTCCACACAAACATACTTAAAATATACAAAAAATATATAGGTAGGTACGTAATATGTGGTCTTCGTGCTATTTCAGACAACCTAGAGATTACAGGATTATGAAAACAATTTTATGAACTTATGTATTATTTTTTATATTTTAAAGAGACATTAGTTAGATAAAACTTGATAAAATAAGCTAAATCAAGACAGAAACGGCATGTTTTTATAAATTAATATATAATCGATCAGCACATTTTAATCTGATTTAAAAGAAAAAGTTACGTTGAATTGTGTCAACTATATAATTTAACCAAAAAATTCAACACCCGATATCATTTTCAAAACATGTTATAATCTACAGGCCTTAAAAAGGCCTTGTCCCTAGCACGCGACCAAGACGTGTGTTTACGGTCTGACGCACCAAAGACACGAGTACAAAGGTGTTTGTTTTTTTGCTCTGTTTTTGTTTTTGTTCCATAATGAACGGAACCTCATCCTTAACCTTGGAATTAAGTGCGCTCGAGCTATTTTCAGCTAACTAATATTATTTCTTGTTATTTCGTCCTTAATTAGCACCTGCTAACATTTTTATTCCATTTGACCCAGATTTTTGTGACCAAGAATGACATTAGGTATTAAATTCACTTATATAAATAAAGAATTAGAAAAAAACTTAAGAAATTGACAATGAAATTATTAAGTGGTATATCCTATTGACAAAATAAACAAGCAAATTAAATAATAAGGCATCATTTGTAATTTTGTACATATAGCATATTATGCAATGATGTATAAACTTATAGATACGTTATCCGCACTCTAAAATGGCAACATGAAATGAAGCCAATTGGCCACATCGCGCTTAGTCACGCCCCAACCTGTCGCGCAACGCTACGTTTGTTTTTAATCTATTATATCGTGACTCGTGTGTGTAAACCTGTGCAAAACATAAAGAAAACATGCCGTCGTGTGTTTTCAGACGATATACAAATTATACCCCAAAAGTTAAAGACAAAAATGTGTCATTTCATGCGTAAGTTCACAAAACTACCTATTTTTATTTCATTTTATTCGACGACGCCGTCTAATGGCGGCCGGCGCATGCAGCTAGTAGTCAAGCAACAGGCATCCCGCCGTACGGTGTCATATTTTCTTTCTCTTTCTTCACGCGTATAAGTAGTTCTAGTATTTTCGCCGTTTTTAAGCTCCGCGATGTTCGTTCATGACGTGTCTATATATAATACGTCATTGATAATACGTTCTTAATATTCTTATGTAATAATATTTTTAAGATATGTTTATTCATGTTGAAAATCAGCTGTTCATTATGTTCGTATATCCAAAAATATAAATGTATTTAAACGTTTTCTTCTGCTAATTTATAATTTTTAATAAATAATCTTAAGACATGAATATGCTATTTAAAAAGGGATTGCTGAAATATTTACGACCACAGGAATATCCGATCACCATTCTGATCGTAGCATCAAATATCAAATGTGACTAACCTTTGACGCCGCGCTCCCCTGTTCCAACCTAGATATTTTTATCTGGATTTTTTACGGAATTACTATGACAAACCAACACACAGTCCACGTGAAAATTAATGAATTATCTGACCCATAGACATCTACAATTTTCCTTTAAGTTAGATGAAATGCATTATTTCTACTAAAAATTTTCTCTTTTCAACATTTACCGCACGATACACATGAAGCAGCTATTTTAAGCTGGTATTTTATGAGAGCATAGTCATTCTCTAATTGAGCTAACCCATTCGTGTACAACTGTAATGTACTGACTCTACCACATATAAATATTATATGCAAATTAAACGGGTGATACCGTTATTCGGGGGCCAAGGCACAATATAAATATGTACAGTAAGGAAGCAAGCCTAGTTGAGAACATGCTCGTAATTACCTATGCTCCATGGAAGCGATAGGGTGACTTTTAATGTTTTTATAGTTTTTTTTATATTTTTGTTATGTAGATCAATCAATGGAATTTAAATAATTAGATTACAAAGACAATTTAAGTAGGTAGTTCATGGCATCGGTGAATCTCAGCAAAAGACAATAGTTTAAACACGGAAAACAATTTATTATTAACATACAACAACTTGTAGAGCTATAGATCTTTAACTTTGTCATAACGGCACAACCTTTTATAAGTTTTGGCGGGAGCGTACGTAATACTTTCGTGGCATTTTTAAAAAAATCGCGGAGAATAACTTAAAAGTGACGTCACTTGACCACTCGTCTTGCCGCGGCACTCGCTACTAAGAGCACCGCGTCTTCGCTTAGGAGTCTCATAATTGTGCATGTTCGTGTGAGTGTGCAGTTTTGAGCGTTTGTAGGGAGTTTCCTAACTGTTCCTATATATTAACTGTGACATAGAAGACCATAATATAACCTTTCAGAACTTGTCCATAATCGTCTCTTAAGGAACCTATGGGAGAAAGTGGAGTGATGAAACATCTTATCGCTCTCATAATTCCATGCCATTTTATACAACATTTTTATGTGATGTACAAAGTTAATATGCTAAGGTCCGCATATATAAAGAAAAAATGGTGTGTTTAAATAGTAGTTTATAAAGAACATTGACACCGAAAATAAACAAAGAATATTTAAACATTTACAAAATATATTTACAAATTATACAATTAGGAAAAGCAATGATAAATGTTTGTGGTAATATGTAGTAAGTTTTTAAATCAACGTAAACATAAGGATACGAATGACTTAACCATGATGGCGGAAGCTTTAAGAAGATGTCCGCAGCCATCGTCTTTGCAATGCAATTTTTATCGTGCCCGCATGGCAGTCAAGAGAGAGGCCGCTCGCCGCTTCCCCAGATAAGTGCCCATCCTTGTTATGGGATGTTTTACTTTTTGTTCCTTTATCCGCAGCAGCTCATCTTCCGTCTTGTCAGCCAACGCCTCAATTTATATATTAATTTCAAAGCAAGTATATTGTCCAAAGTCCGCCACGTACCACGTCCGCTATTTTGTTTTGGTTCCTTTTGAACAACGCTAATACAGTCCACTTGATCGTTTGCCCAAACATACCTTTGGTTGATCAATTTCATAATATGTAAATGTAAAAAAAAGTTGTAAAATATCAGTGCCAAAGGCTTCTATTTTGTTCACATGTTACAGCCTATTATTTCCAGACCGTAAAAAAATCACCAGTATATTAGGTATTATATGTATATTAAATTAAGAGTACCCTTAACCGACGAGCATGTATGCGTAGGTATATGAATGTGGAAGAGGCGAGAAAGGTATGTCAGGATCGTGCTAAATGGAAGTCTGTAGTCTCTGCCTACCCCTCTGGGTGACAGGCGTGAGTGTTTATGTTATGTTATGTTATGTATATTAAAATAATTTATAATGTAGGATTTTATCAGAATATTTCCTTTAAACGACTTCTCAACCGTACTCCTTTACGACGCAGCAGAATCTTTAAGAAGTGAAAAAACTGCGGTAAACAAGCCTGCTAAGCATGGAATTTATTGCAAATATCCACATTAAACCATTAATAAATATGAGACAACCTATGGGGAAGACCTTTGTTCAGCAGTGTAATTACAAGACCGCTTTCACAGTGTGTGCAGTAATATCTTTCTTATACGTAAGTCAGCATCGAAGTTAACAGTCGTCTGGCGCTGCGGTCTTCCATCCGCCTGCCAAATGAGACGATAAAAGCAAATCCTGCTTACAGCGAGGGAGCCACATGTCCAGCAGTGAAGTTTCGCGGGCCAATGATTAAGAATAAGTGATGGAAAGGTCATTTGTAGGGTAAGTTAATAACTGTGTAGGCTATATGTATAACATAGGTGAATATACACATTTTTTGTTTTTAAACTACCATTAGGTTTTAGGGGTCTCGTTCATTTTGTTTTAGTGACTATAGAATATTTGTAAGAAAATCGAGTCCGATTTCATTTAAATCGGATCGAATGTATATTAATATATGTATTATTCCTTTTTATTTATAGACTCGATAGATGTACGTAACAATGGACGTAGCGAAAACAGTATTTTTTATGAAATTACTTCTTTTTTACATAACATGTTATGTTTACAAAAATTGCTTTTTGGTCAAATCATTCCAAATTGCTGGTAAAATCCATTATAATGTTACATTTATTGCTCTGATGCGAAAAATAATAACTTGCGATAAATATGGTTTGTTAAATGTTAACGAAGTTTATTCCTAAATTGTTTTTAAATTTAAATGCCAGCTTGTTATTTACGATACTAAAACTTTGAAAAATCATTTTTAATCCTTGATCGAATATTGATGTGGCCGCTTCATTCAAACATTGAAAAATAATTACCACCAATAGGTCGACGCGGGTTGCACTAAGCTAATATAAATTAAATACTATCTATATGTCTACTAATAAATTAAATATTAAAATTCCTATTTTCCTCCGCTTTTGATTTGCAACCAACTAATTAAATGATCAAGTGAATTTTGTTTTAGAAGTCGATAGATATAAGTAACGTAATACTAAGTTTGATGTAATGTATACATTTTATTGAACGTAGTCGAAACATAAAACAATTCATTTTTATCTAAGCGTGTTGTACTCGTTTATAATTATAAATGATATTATACTTGAATGACAGTTGGGTGATAGCATACATAACAGTATCGTAAGAGGCAACTGAATAGAAAATCTTCTTAATATCAACTATTAAATGGAAATAAGAACTGAAAGGTATCAGACGTTGCCTTAATAATGCTGTATAATTTCAGTATGAGATTTAACATTATTAGAATACGGAAAATAATAAACAAAATGCACATTCGTTGTCACCACTAAACAAGAAAAATTACTCGTTCCCAGTTAAAAGGGTTTCCGGTTCTATACACTCACTATACGAAACCGAGCATCATTATAAGTTGCTATATTACTCTGGTATCCTGTCAGGCGGTGTTGCTCTCCAGGTACAAGACGATCCATTAGTGCTAACACTGTAGTATAACTGCAGCATGGCTCTAAATGAAAATTATTTTTTACATCTAAATTGTTTCTTATATTTGCGCGAATATTTCATGCAGAATGTAACTAATTTTACGGAATTTTTCGAATAAAATCCGTAAAGTTTGTTCTATTCAACTTGTATAGTATGCGTGTAAATATAGGAACTCAAAATTTGTTTTAACTTCTACATGAAGCTTTACATAGGGTTATTGTAACTATTTCTCGTTCACACTGTCATTGAAAATGTTCTCACCACAAAAGTGGAACCTAAAGTGAATTATAAATTGAATTTGGAATATATCGAATACAAAGGCGACCCTCTTCAAGTTCCTACTTTTCCGTGTTACAATCTTTAAAAAAATATTTCTACAATAGTATGTGTCATCTACCTTATTTGTATTTAAAATTATATTAAAACAATATTCCCCTTTTGCCAAAATAAAATCAGAACGGTATTTTGTGACGATAACCTATAAAGAAAACTGGTGCAAAAAGCCTCACCTCTAAGTATTTTTTCAAATTTATATTCATCGCTATGCTTGACAAATATCTATTACAAGTAAACTGTGTGTAGATAATGGATATAGATTTTTAGCCAGTTTAGAAATTAGTGGTAAGATGACTGGCCGCAGTTTCTGAAATCTTTTTAAAAAGCTGACAATTTATTTGGATATATAGGGTATTTTAAGCTAACCAGACCTCATGTCAATCATATCAAATATCATAGAAGGTAGAATAGAATGCAGCAACATTGTTACGGGGAGCAGAAAACTAACAAGTTGTAGTTGTCTTAGCTGAGAGAAATACATGTCGGCTCTAGCTCACACCGAGGCCTCGTGACAAGGTATGGTCGTCATTTTATAGCAAGTGTGACAGGGTGTGGTTGTCTATTTTCAAATAAAACTTTGATATTGTTTTACTCTAATATATAATTGACAGAGTTTCTGCTTAAGGCAATTATATAATTCACAATGAATCTAGTCGGTGTCCTGCTTTTGTTTTTATATCCGCGTTATGCAGTTTACAATTACTCATAAACGGAAATAGTTTAAAAACATTATTTATTACACCCGGAATCTTATTTTATAATGTAATTACAAACTTTTATCGTACTTAAATATTTAATACACAATAATCCAAATAATAATGAATTTATTTAATCAAGTAATTTTAATTAAGTTAAATTTATTTTATCAAATTTATTTTATCATTATTAATGATAAGAGGTTTAAGAGTAAGTAAATTTATGATTATGGCTGAGGACGGGAAATATCTGCTAACACAACACATATTTTTAAAAATAAAATCAATCAACAATTGAATACTTTATACAATTGGTATAAAGACTTTAGAAACAGCACGGTGACGATGTCATTCCCTGGAGTTGTTATCAATAATGTACTCTTTATTAGTATAATAACCTTTACTTAACAATTTTTAATTTATACTTTTTTACATAATGATTTCTTATATGTACGCGAACACTATACATTAATTAAAACTACGGATTTTATCGCGTTTTATTTATTTTATTTCAGCACATCTGCACGACAACAAGCTTCGGGCCCCGCGCCTCCGTCACAGTGACCGAGTGAAGCCGTCCACAGTCTGCCTGCTGTACTGCCATATGTCAGACGTGTCACAGACAAGATTGGCTACATCTTGAAGCGAGCTTCTATTAGAACATTCTACAAGCCGCCGAAGAAGATTAGTCAGTTCCTACCATCCGTCAAGTGTCATATTCCTGTACAAGATGCAGGAGTTTACAAGCTTGATTGTGATTGTGGTCTCTTATATATAGGACAAACAAAGAGATCAATTAGAACCCGCATAAAAGAACACATAGCTGACGTGAAGCATCAACGTTCCGGGAAGTCTGCAGTTTGCGATCAGATCCTAGATGGCCCCAACCATTACATCAGATTTGATAGACCACAAATCCTCGCGAAAGAACATCGATTCCTACCAATGATGATACGTGAGGCTATTTAAATTAAAAAAAACATCCTAATTTCAATAGAGAAGGAGGCCGGGTACTACCACCTGCTTGGGATCCTATAATTAATAAAATTAAAACTAAACCCAAGCATACTACTGCAAGACTTTAAAACACAGTTAGTTCATTCTGCGTAGATCTGACCAAAGACAATAATTAAAAAGCTGAAGGTGGTGACGTCCCGATGTCAAAGTTAACCCGGAGTGGGTTAACTTTGACATCGGGACGTCAGTCACCTCAGTCCCCCGTGACCATGGGTGCTGGAAAGCACCCGAAACGTCGGGTATTAAAAATAAAATAAATAAAACGCGATGAAATCCGTAAAAATAGTTTTAAAAGTTTTAATCAATAATACATTTTTATCTATACAAAAAATATAATTGAAGTGTCTGTTTTTAATGTCAGGGTAACAGATTTTAACTTAATGTATATGAAAGCTTTTTTTATAGGATAGGGTGACAAACGAGCACACAGTCTACCTGACGGTAAGTGGTTGCTGTGGCCCATAGACATCTACATCTATCCTCGATTACGAATCAAAATGCAGATGCGTTAACACGCGTGAGGACTAAGATGGAATGCCTCGTTTCCAGTAAAAAGGGTCTACGGTTCTCTACACTCAACATACGAAACATAGCAGCATTAAGCACCTATTTTACGCTGGTATTCTGTGGGAGACTGATGGGAGACTACGGGTTGATTTAACAGAATACTGTACGGTTACCTGACAAAAACACAATTATATACCTAACGAAAATATTAGGCAATTATTATTTGTTTAGCAATAAGCTTAAGACTAGACATAGCTTTGTGAGAACACGGTGAGGCGAGTCGATTTACTTACATCATGCAATGCTTAGAAGCGGCGTGGCATTATAATGTGCATTTTAAAAAGAATATTAACAATGCTATAAACATTACTAATATTCCCTTTAACCACTCGTGGTAAGCTTAAATTGCTTGTGTTACGAGTGTTTCACGCCAGTAGTCGAATGGCGGATTCGAATCCACGACCTTTTTGGGTTCGCGGTTCGCACCTACGCTACTGTGGCATTATAGGCACGTTTGCTCTTGTCCATAATATTCATTGCTGAGGCCATTTTTATAGAAACAAGGCATTCCATCTTCGTTATCGCGGGCAACAACGCATCTCTACTTTGATGCTTAAATAAAGATAGGTGTATATGTCAATAGGCCACGGCATCCACTTACCATCAAGTGGACTGTGTGTTAGTTTGTAAATCTTATTCTTTATAAAATGGTAAAATTTCCACCAAAAGAAATACTAGAAAGTCTAGCAAATATTTCGTAACTTTGCATAATGATGTGTCATTAATTATGCAGAATTTAGGACAGGCTTTAGTGCCCCAGAATCCTGTGAAAATTTTTATAAAAAAAGAATACTGTGTATGTGTATCACGACACGAGTACAATATAAATTTAAATACATTAGGTTATCATAATGTACTACGATATATAGCTCTAAGAATGGATAATTGATGGTAAAAGGTTCTTTAGAAGCAGCCTCGTCCTGGCACACTCAGTGGTTGGAACACCCCACTAGATAGAGCAACGACCTGGTGAAACGCGCAGGCGATGGATACAGGTGTCTCGGCGCCGGACTTTGCGGAAATCTATGGGGAGGCCTACATTCAGCTGTGGGTTTGTAATGAGCTGTAATGATAGTGATATCATCATTTCATCATTACAGCCCTTCACAAGTCCACTGCTGAACATAGGCCTCCCCCAAGTGACGCCACAAAGCACGGTCCTGAGCCACCTGCATCCATCGACTTCCTGCATGTCTTACCAGGTCGTCACTCCATCTAGTGGGGGGTCGCCCCACACTACGCCTACCGGTACGAGGCTGCCACTCGAGAACCTTTCTTCCCCATCGGTTATCGGTTCTTTGAGCTATATGGCTGGCCCATTGCCACTTCAGCTTACTAATCCATTGGGCTATGTCGGTCACTGTGGTTTTACTGCAGATATCCTCATTTCTGAGTCTATCACGTAGAGAAAATCCGAGCATAGCCCTCTCTATAGCTCGCTGAGCGACGTTGAGCGTCCTCATACGGCCAGCAGTGAATGACCACGTCTCTGATCTGTAACTCATCACTGGCAACACTCACTGGTTGTACACTTTAGTTTTCAGAGATTAAGGTATACCCGACGAGAAGATGTGTCGTAATTTACCGAACGCTGCCAAGCCGAGTTGAATCCGTCGATTGACCTCTCGGTCGAAGTTGGACTTACCTAGTTGGACTATTTGTCCCAGGTAAACGTACTCATCAACAACTTCGAGCATAGTGCTCCCAACAACTACCGGCATAGGTGTGACATGGACATTAAACATGATCTTTGTTTTGTCCATGTTCATCTTCAGACCTATCCGTTGCGAGACACCATTGAGGTCATTGAGCGTAGTGCTTATCACCCAACTCCAGCGATTCTGCCATAAGGACTATATCGTTGGCAAATCGAAGGTGAGTGATGTACTCTCCATTGATATTAATACCGTATCCTTTCTAGTCCAGTAGCTTGAAAACGTCTTCCAACGCAGCGGTGAAGAGTTTCGGGGATATAACGTCACCCTGTCTTACACCTCTCTGCAGTTGGATACGTTTCGAACTCTGGTTCTGTACTCGGAAAGCCATCGTATCCCTACTGTACAAACACTTCAGCACCTCGATATACCGACAGTCAACTTGGCACTGCTGAAGGGACTGTAGCACCGCCCAAATTTCGACGGAACCAAAGGCTTTCTCATAGTCCACATACGCCAGGCAAAGTGGCAGATTGTACTGTTCGGTCTTCTGTACAATCTGCCGCAGGGTATGTATGTGGTCTGTTGTACTGAAGCCTTTTCGGAAGCCAGCTTGTTCGGGAGGCTGGAAGTCGTCGAGTCTGCGTGCGAGACAATTCGTAATGACTCTCGAAAACAGCACGTAGATGCGGCTCAGAAGGGAAATCGGTCTGTAGTTCTTTAAGAAAGCGTTGTCGCCTTTCTTAAAGAACAAGACCACCGCGCTTCTGCTCCACGCCTCCGGAGTAGTGCCACCATGGAGGACGGAATCGAAGAGCTTCTGAAGGACTTCAAGTACCGGTGTTCCACCTGCTTTCAGAAGCTCTGCTGTAATTCCATCCTCGCCTGGGGCCCTGCCGTTTTTAAGGTGCTGGAGAGCCATTCTAATCTCGCTCAGACTGACGTCCGGGATATCATCGGAATAGTGTCGGGTAAGACTTGCTCTTGGATCGTTACTCACACTTGTGTGTGGCTCCAACGGTGATGTGTACAGCTGCCCATGTCATTCATATGGTCCACTGCATTGTAATCTTCTAGGCACTGAAAGCGGTTTCGTAACTCGAGTTGAAAAGACTCGGGATTCTGGATTAGAGCACGAGGGGGACGGAGCGTTGACTTCATTAGATGAGACCTCTCCAACGTAACGTTTAGGTTCAGTATGCCTCTAACCATTCGGTGATCGCAGGTTTTTACCCTTGCGATCACTGAGACATCACTGAACAGTTTGCGTCTGGTCGTCATAATGAATTCAATCTCATTTTTTGTCGAACCGTCGGGGCTCGACCAGGTCCACTTCTTGTGGAGCCGCTTCTGGAAGAAAGATCTGTGGTGCCCATTGGTGGCAAATCTCAGCCATGGTTTGGTCGCTCATGTAAAATAGCATCACGGTATAAGCAGGAGTGCTACCAAGCCTGGGGGGATGCATCAGCGTCCCGGGATGTAAACACCAGCGCTCTAAAGAAGAAGTATAATTCCGCCTCTAGGTCCTTCAAAAGAGTCATTGCTAAGGCAAAGTCAGAGCACATAGGCAGAATTGGCGAGAAACTAGTTCGCCTTCCCTCTGGAACCCGTGCATTCTGGTCTCTCGCCAAGGCTGTCCAGGAGAATTTCTGTCAGCCATATCTTCCATCTCTGCACAGGGAGGATGACTCACTGGCTCATACCGCAAAGGAGAAAGCCGATCTTCTAAGCTCTTTCTTTGCGTCTAACTTGAGTCTCGATGACGGGGGCAGTACGCCGCCGACCATCCCGCGGTGAGTGCCCCATGCCGGAAGTGCACTTCACACAGCGCTCGGTTCGCAAAGCACTCCTCTCCCTGGACATCCACAAGTCGAGTGGGCCTGACGGAATCCCCCAACTGTGCTGAGGACGTGTGCTCCAGAGTTGGCCGATCCCTAAAAAAGGCGAACGCTCAGACCCGTCCAACTACCGGCCTATCGCCATCACCTCCTTGCTCTCCAAGACAATGGAGTCCATTGTAAACTGCCAGCTCATGAGGTTCCTTGAAGATCACCAGCTGATTATTGACCGCCAATACGGTTTTCGCCGTGGTCGGTTAGCTGGTGATCTTCAGGTCTACCAAACTCACAGATGGGCGGAGGCAGTAGAGTTCAAGGGGGAGGCATTGGCCGTTAGTTTGGACATTGCGAAGGCCTTCGATCGGGTTTGGCACAAAGCGCTTCTTTTGAAGCTCCCTTCCTATGGGCTTCCCGAGAAATTGTGCGATTGGATCACCAGCTTTCTTGCAGACCGGAGCATCAAGGTCGTTGTAGAGGGTGCAAGCTCCGATTGCAAGCCAATTAATGCTGGTGTTCCACAGGGCTGCGTGCTATCGCCAACGCTGTTTCTTCTGCATATCAATGATATGTTGCATACCCGTAACATTCATTGCTATGCAGATGAAAGCACTGGTGATGCTCTTTACACCGGCCGAGCCAATATTTCTCGGGAAAACGTCTCCGAGTGCCGGGACAAACTTGTGTCTGAAGTCGAGTCCTTGCTGAACACAGATAAATCTAGTCCAGTTTAACCCCCAGAAGACAGAAGTTTGCGCGTTAACCGCTAAAAAGAACCCCTTTGTCGTATCCCCTCAGTTTCAAGGCACTCCCCTTGTTGCCTCAGCCAGTATCGGAATCCTCGGCGTCGACATATCGAGGTTTTTTTTATAGGATAGGGTGACAAACGAGCACACAGTCCACCTGATGGTAAGTGGTTGCTGTGGCCCACAGACATCTACATCTATCCTCGACTACGAATCAAAATGCAGATGCGTTGTCACCCGTGAGGACCAAGATGGAATGCCTGGCTTCCAGTAAAAAGGGTCTCCGGTTCTCTACACTCACCATACGAAATACAGCAGCATTAAGCTACTATTTCACGCTGGTATTCTGTGAGAGCGTGGTCCCTCCCCGGTCGAGCCGACCCATTCGTGCTACAACTATACTACTAACATAACTGCAGCATGGCTCTACCACGTATAAAGTGACATGCAGTTTCGTGATCATTAGGAAGGGAAGGCCAAATTGGCCTCTAAAAAGCTTGGCGTGCTCAGTAGAGCGGGACAGTATTTCATGCCGGCACACCGCCTGCAACTTTACAAGGCGCAGGTTCGGCCGCACATGGAATACTGTTCCCATCTCTGGGCTGGGGCTCCCCAGTACCAGCTCCTTCCACTTGACCGCATCCAGCGCAGAGCGGCTCGAATCGTCGACGACCGAGTGCTTTCCGATCGGCTCGATTCACTGGCGCTGCGAAGAGATGTTGCATCTCTTTGCGTATTTTATTGCATCTATCACGGGGAGTGCTCTGAGGAATTGTTCGGATTAATCCCAGCCACCAAATTTCGTGAACGCACTGCACGGCAAACGTCCCGATACCATCCACACCATCTGGATGCTTGGCGGTCCACCACTATACGTTTCACAAGGTGTTTTTTTCCACGTACAACCTCTCTGTGGAATAGTTTACCACCGACGATTTGTTCGGACGGTCAAGAAAAGAGCTTACACCTTTCTAAAGGGCCGGCAACGTACCCGCAATTCTCCTGGTGTTGCGGTTGATCATAGACGGCGGTGGTCACTTAACATCAGGTGAGCCGCATGCTCGTTTGCCCCTTCTTCTATAAAAAAAAGAGTTCATCATAAAGAGTCCCTCTTTCTCCATAAAGTCAGCCAGCTGCTGGCCCTTACGGTTCCGTTGCCTTACTCCAAATTTCACTAACTTCAGCTCAGCGCCTTCTCTTGTGCCTAGTTTTGCGTTGAAGTCTCCCATCAACACCGTGTAGTGGGTTTTGGAGGAATGCATGGCTCTAGAAATATCCTCATACATTTCCTCCACCTCGTCATCGGGATGTGCCGAGGTTGGTGCGTAGACCTGTGTGATCTTCAGCGAATACCGTTTGGTGATTCTGAGTATCAGGTACGCGACCCTCGTCGACACACTCCCAACCTTTACAACGTTGTTGACGAGAGACTTGTGCACAATAAATCCGACACCTCCTTGGGACAGATCGTCGCCCTCCCGGTGATAGAACAAGTTGCCGGACTCGAGGATTACCGTGTCCTCCCCCTTTCTTCGGACCTCAGATAATCCAATAATATGCCAGCGCAACTTGTCTACCTCTTCTTCCAGCTCCAGTATCTTCTCGTCAGTCCTCAGAGTGCGTGCATTATACGTTGCCAGGTCGAGTCGTCGTAGGTGGCAACCGAACCTCCACCGGAGATTCTTAGCACCCCCTGCCCCGCCGTTACCATGGTCGCCACCGTAGCCAGGAATAGCGGGGTCGCCGGGGACTGGGGGCCGTTTATTTGCGTCGTTGCTCATGGGGGGATATCTGCCATAGTTGCCACACCTGGCGAGCGGTTTGCAACCGCAGTTTTTTATTGTTATCGTTGTTATTAGGAAGATGCTCCTGCCCATCTCCTTTCTGTCTCCCTCTGTCCCCTCTTACGACACCCACGGGAAGATATGGGGTAGTGGATATTCTCAACCGCCACTACACGCCATGATAGTGATAGTAAGTCATAAATTTATCTCTCTCTTAATACAATATACAGTTTACAGTATTCATTACTTACAAAGTCACAAGGTCAAGACTTACAAAGTCGCAAATTGGAGATGATAGAGACAAAAGGTTTTATTTAGTTTTGTGTCTCTTATTTGGTATATTTTAAATAAACTGGCCGCGAACTTTTGTTGATGTTAATAAGAACAAATGCTATGTATTTAGTTCATATGGCTGTTTGTCTTCAAAGTTTTAGCATAAAGTTTATAAATAAATAAATAGTAATAACAAAATTTTCTCTTTAACTGAGTTTAAAAAAAGGTTTTACAATCGACGCGGATTTTTTTAAGTATGTTCACCGATTTTTTGGAAACGGCTCCACCGTTATTAATGATTCTTCTTTTAATAAATACTTTAAAAACGGTCTTATATAAATTTTAAGAATTTTTTAAACCTTAGTTTGGAAAAATAGGAGATGACTTTCTTAATAAAACTATTTAGACGAAATTGAAAACTGTGTTTTTAATAAAAAGTAAAATTTAAATAACTAATGCGAACAAAATAAATACACATTCTATAATCGAGGCTTAAATTATTTAATAATACGATTATTGTTCATTTACTTTATTTTGAAGCAAACAGTTCACCCGATGGTTAGTTGATGTTGTCTACATTTATTCTACATTTATCCTCGATTAAGGACCAAAATGTAGATGCGTTATCACCCCTGAGGACTAAGATGGTTTGCCTCATTTCCAGTAAAAAGGGTCTTCGGTACTCTACACTCACCATACGAAACACAACAGCATTAAGCTGCTATACTATGTGTCGCTTATCTTTCGTCCTAATTATTTCGTCTATTAAATTATTGCATACTTTTTAGTTCTTTGAAGTCGTCTTCTCCTAATCCTTTGATTTTTTTTAAATCTAAAAAATGTTTTCATAGTTAAAGGCAAACTGAACTAGTTGTTATTTGTTTCTGTACAATTAGCATCAGTTATTTACAATACATTTTCTGCTAAAATCTAGTCTCGTTTGTGTTCATGACAGGTTATTTATAAAAGGAATTAGCACTAAATATAATTTAATATAGCAGTATCCCTCTTTCTCTGGTATTTGTAAATGTAAGAGACAAAGAAATTTTCTGCTTGAAAACCTCTATCTGCAGTTTTGTTTAACGTTATAAGGTTACTGTTTTTTAAGAGTAAATTTTGAAGATCGTTTAATAACTAAGATGATTAAGGCCTTTCTGAAAACACAGTTTTAAAAAGAAAAGCCTTTTTTTATTTCACCGGCAAATTTTCTTGCAATTTATCACTGCTTTTTGGGTGAAATATAAGTAAATACTTGATTTGATTACGAATGAATCGAGAAGTTATTACTTTAATACCGGATTTAGAAATACTTAATATTAGAATTTATTGGTTATTTCATTTATAACAGAATCTAGCGCCCGATTCCACCCCATATGTGACGTAAGAGGCGACTACGGGAAATGCCCGAAAAATCTTATTGTTTCCGATAGATATACTATCATGCTTACCATTACAACCGATATATAGTTCATTGCTAAAAATAGGCCTGCCGCAAAGAATGCCTCAAATCACGACTCTTAACCACTTGTATCGATATCCGTTATAATATAGACATCAAATAGTTTTAGGTCATAAATCAAAAATTTTAATAACAAAAACCAGATACTTTTAAGAATAAGCATTTAAAAATGTAATATATAATTTGCAGTAGGTATAAACCTTAAGTGTTATTAAATATATGAGTACATAGATGTATAAACATTGTACAAGTTGTTTTATTTTATCATATATACAAAACAAGATACAGAAGAAGTATTATAGTAAGTTTGTACAAAGGTGCTACGTATTTCATAATTTGCTGAAATATCTTCCGGTAGAGCCATAAAAATTTTTATAGGATAGGGTAACTCCGCCGTTGACGGTCCCGAGCCCGTATGCGAAAGGAGGAGGGCAGACTGAGGATAGACCAAACCAGTCGTAAGAGGTCAAAGCCGAGTTTCGGGCGGCGGTTAACCAACCCGCATAAGACGAAACCGATGGTGATATGAAATGACTACCATCACCCGCTACACTGTGGTAATGCACAGAATCGGGGGCATTGGCTTTACTGGCCGTGCCGAGAGGTAGAAAGCCTCATTAAAAATTCACCCCAATCCTACGGTGGGAGACACGCCAAAAGGATGTATGGCTGGGGGGTCCCAGGCACTAGCGCCAACCTTGGTGAACCAGGCGAACACCATTGTACATAGCCTTCTCTCAGGAATGGCGTCACCCCAAGAGTGACCCTTTTATCGTCCATACTCGTGGGAATCAAAATGCAGAACAATGAAAACAAACCCCAAAAAACATATACACAACAAATTCTCTATAAAGAATTCTTCTAAGCAAGACCGAGATCCTTTTCTTTTAGTGGCCGCCCAAGCAGTGATATGCAATCCGAAGATGCAGATTTATGGAGTCCACCAGGTCAGACGGACATCTTCCAAAAACAAAAGGATGAACAACCAATCAACGAATGGCAGCGAGACAAAGTACGAAATAAAAAAACGTAAAAGACCCGACAGCCCAACGGAAAATGTAAGTAAACAGAAGTACACAAGACAAGTCAACTATAAAGTTCCTGTTCGAAACCAATTCGACATCCTCAGCGACAAAGATTCTGAAATCGCACCTAAAACTAAAGAATAAATACCAAAACCAGAACCAATATTTGTGCTGGTATTGTCAACATAACAGCCTTATGGGAAGTTATAGTCAAAGTTGTGGCTATTGATAAGTTTACGATGACTACGCTAAGATCAGGACATATCATTAAGCTAATGCCTGTTGACATCGAAACCTATAAAACCATAAGTGACAATCTAATTAAAAATAACATCAACCACTACACTTACAAACTTAAGAGTGAAAAGGCGTACAGAGTAGTGATAAGAGGCTTACTTAGGCTAAAGAAGAGCTGCAAGCTAAAGGGCATGCCATACGTCAAATAGTCAACGTGTTGCATAGAACAACAAAAGAAATACTACCCCTCTACTTTGTAGATTTAGAGCCACAAGCCAACAATAAGGATATTTTCAGTATAAAATACATCAACCATGTCAAAGTTACAATCGTAGCACCTTACAAGAAAAAAGAAGTATTGCAATGTAAGAGATGTCAAAGATTTGGGCACTGTAAAAATCAATGCTTTAGACCTTTTCGATGTGTTAAATGCGGAAGTGATCATCCAACAAGCACATGACCAAAACTCCTGTGTCAGAAGCAATGTGCGCTGATTATCAAGGCAAACACCCGGCGAGCTACAAAGGTTGAATTAAATACTCGTATAAGCAGTACAAGGAAAAAATTCTAAGCCTGAAACTTGCCCAACAACCCAAACAAACACACGTTACTACAAACCCAAAACAGAGCATTTACGAGAATGGCAAATCAACGCACCACACAGGCTTCAGCTATGCCAGTGTACTGAAGAACAAGCGTGACAATACTTTTACTCAGTCACGCGTTCCTATTTTGGACGCGATTCAACAGAATATAACACGCTTATTGGACACAATGTTTGAAAGATTCCAAAAAATCACGAAAGACATGATGGACAGCATGATTGATCCGATGATCCAACTAATAACACGACTTACCAGCACAGAGGGACTAAATATTCGTATTATCTCCTGGAATGCTAATGGGCTGACCGACAGACGGAAAGAACTCGAGTTATTCATAAACACTGAGAATATTGATGTTGCCCTGATATCTGAAACAAGACTTACACATAGAAGACATATAAAGTTCCATAACTATACGATCTACAGAACCGACCATCCTTCTGGAAATTCTCATGGCGGCACTGCAGTGATACTGAAAAATAACATAAAGCATTACCCTCTCGAAGTATACAAAACAGAAAAAATTCAGGCAACATCAATTAAAATACACCACAAAAACACTGAGACAACATTTACTGCCATCTGTGTCCCTCCACGACCCAAAATCGAGGCTGATGAGTTCAAGCTATTTTTCAACAAATTGGGCCAGTATTTATGTGCGGAGGAGACTGGAACTCCAAGCACACTTTATGGGGATCAAGACTGATCAACCCTTGGGGCAGACAGCTATATAAAGCCACTCTGGATCTCGATCTCGTCTGTATCTCGCACGGAGAACCAACGTACTGGCCAATGGACCACAACAAAGTACCAGATTTGCTAGACTTCTATATTTCAAAGAATCTTCGCAAAATTATTTACAGATTGAAAAATGTGAAGATCTGTCATCAGATCATACTCCAGTTCATTTCAAATATTTATAAACAGGCCATTTTCCATTAGCCACTCCCCAAGATCTACAACAAACATACCAACTGGCACCAGTACAGAGAATTTATACGTAGTAACATTGACCTAAACATAAGTCTAAAGACAAACGATGAAATCGAAGCCGGCGTTGAAAAATTCAACAGCATCGTACACATGGCTGCCACCGTTTCCACTCCTAAAAATAGAAAATCAAAAACAAAACAAAAGGAATACGCCAGAAACATAATCGCGAAGGTCACTGAACGACGCAAATTAAGAGGAGAATGGCATAAAACTAGATATCCTTCCGATAAATTTCAGTTAAACAGGGCAGTGAAGGAACTAAAAGACATGATTAAAGAGCATGAAAATTGTTGTGTACAAAGTCACCTATCTCAACTCACATCACAAAAGGATCCTAATTATTCACTGTGGCGCGCCACCGAGAACCTTAAGCAACCAAAAGACCACATCCCTCCCCTGAGAAAACTGGATAGAAGCTGGCCTAGAACTGATGTAGAAAAAACAACAGCATTCGGAGTACACCTAGAAAAAGTATTTACACCACTACCTTGTTCCTACCCCGATAAAGATGATGTGACGACATAGCGAATTATCTACAGTCTCCAAATCAATTATGTCCCACTTTAAAGGCAGTAAGTCCTAAAGAAATAAGCCGGGAGATAAAATCTCTTTTACCCAATAAAGCTCCGGGGTACTACCTATTGGACTCCGTGCTGTTAAGCAATCTTCCGAGGAGTGGCATAATATTTCTTGTTACACTCTTCAACTCATCTATAAGACACTCCCACTACCCGGGTCAGTGGAAAATTGCTCAAGTAGTAATAATAATAACTAGCCTTTATTCAGATCAACTTAACCTAATAACAATATTCTAAAGCAAACATAAAACATAAAAGCAAACATAAAACATAAAACAAACATAAAACTTAATCTAATATTTGCTTCTTTTTTATCTTTTGTAGATCTGTTTGCCAATCAGCAAAGGCCTCCTCCAACCTCTTCCATTCTGATCTTTCTTGAGCCACTCTGTTCCACATCACTCCTGCCACTTCTCTTATATCGTCGTCCCATCTTTTCTGCGGTCTGCCTCTTTTCCTTTTTCCTTCCCTGGGATACCATCTTGTCACCTTCTTACTCCATTTGTCATGACCTCTTATTGTGTGCCCTGCCCACCTCCATTTGAGTCTTTTAATTTTCCGTACTACATCTATGGTTCTTGTTTTATTTCTGATGACACAGTTTTTCAGTCTGTCTGATCTTTTGACATTCAGCATGCTCCTCTCCATAGCATATTGGCAAGTTGCTAGCCTGTTTGTCATTTCACGAGTTAAAGTCCATGATTGGCAGCCATACATAAGGACAGGTAGTACGCAGGTGTTAAATAGTTTGCTTTTGATGTTTATATGAAGTTGTTTGTCTTTCATAGCCTCTCTCAAGCTCCAGTATCGTCCCCAGCTTTTCGTAATTCTTCACTTCACTTCCTCGCGCATAGGTTCTTTTTGGGTTATGAGTTGTCCCAGATAGATGTATTCGTCAGTGTAGTTGATTTCGGTATTTCTTATCCGTATCGTGGTTTTCTCTCCATTTGTCATCACTCTGTCTTCTCTGGATTGAGTTTTAATCCTACTCTCTCACTTTCTTTCGATAGGTCTTCTATCATTTTATTGATGGCTTCAGGTGTTTTGGCGAATAGCAGTATATCATCAGCGAATCTTAAATGCGTCAGTGCCGTATATATTGATCCCAAAATTTTCCCAATTAAGTTTTCTGAAAATTGATCCCAGTACAGCTGAGAATAATGTTGAGGACAGGGGTTCGCCCTGTCTAACGCCTTTCCCTACTTTGAAAGGCTGGCTTTTCCTATCTAACTTGATTCTGGCTGTACTATGACTGTACACGTTTTTTATTAATCGAATGTATTTGAGTTCAATCCCTTGTTTCACTAATGCTTCCCATATGTTTTTATGTAGAAGAAAGTCAAATGCTTTGCTGTAGTCGATAAAAGCAATGTAATATGTAAGCTGGTATTCGTTGTATTTCTCAATAACTTGACGAACTACATGGATGTGGTCAATCACCGAGTAGTTTTTACGAAATCCCGCCTGCTCAATGGGTTGTTGTTCGTCTAGCGTTCTTTCAATACGTTTTAAAATGATCTTAGCGAAGATTTTGTAGATGTTTGACATAAGACTGATGGAGCGATAGT
Source organism: Parnassius smintheus behrii (assembly GCA_036936625.1). Classification (NCBI taxonomy): domain Eukaryota; kingdom Metazoa; phylum Arthropoda; class Insecta; order Lepidoptera; family Papilionidae; genus Parnassius; species Parnassius smintheus. The sequence continues at coordinate 61,368,623 of JAUPFT010000003.1, read as the reverse complement.
TTCCGATTTCATGTTTATCTCCCTTCTTACACAACAGGATAATGTTAGATTCTGTCCATTGCTGGGGAATTATTTCAGTGTTTCTAATATTGTTAAATATATCTGTAAGGACAGGTGCTAACACTTCCTTTCCTTGTCTTAAGATTTCATTGCTTATGCCGTCAGGACCTGGTGTTTTATCTACCATTTGAGTATCTATGGCTTTCTCGACTTCAGCTTGAAGAATGTTAGGAATGTTTGAGGTATCCACCAAATCACATTTCGTCTTCTGTTGTGTTACTTTCGTACAGTATCTTGTAATAAGATGTTGCTATATCCAATATTCCTGTTCTACGATGATTCCATTTTCCACTGTCATTTTTCATTTTAACAATCCAATTCTTTGAATTTCTCAACTCTATAAATGTTTTTATAGTTTCCATTCTGTTTTGTTTTCTGTCCTTCCTTATGCTATCTTTAATTTGTTTACCAATATCCGTTAATTTTTTTCTTCTGTCCTGTGTATCTTTAGTGCTAATTAAATGGTTTCTCGCTTCTCGTAGCTTTGTGGTATTTGTTGTTAGCCATTTTTTCGGTTCAGCTTTGGTATTTGTAATTAGTTGTATTTGGGTGTTTATGGTATTTTCTATCCAGTTGTATCTTCCTCGTGTTCCAAATTCTTTTGTGTTAGATTCATAGTCCGTAAATTTGTCAATTAGAGCGATTGTTATTTGTTCTAACTGATGTTTTCCGAGCTTTGTGTTAAATAAGTCGTGTCTTGGTCTAGGTTTCTTTGGTTGATTTGATGCTAGTTCTGCTCTAATTAGTTTATGATTGGTGTTAAAGTTCAATTTCTTGATTACGGAAAAGTTAGTGAAGTAGTTGTTTCTGTTGGTCATTATGAAATCAATTTGGTTTTTTGTTTTGCCGTCTGGCGAGATCCAGGTCCACATATTTTTCTTATTTTTCCTGAACATAGTGTTTAGGATGGTGAGGTTATTTTCTAGTGTGGCTCAAGTAGTAATGATCCTCAAACCTGGAAAGCAGCCAAAAGAAGTCTCATCCTACAGACCAATAAGTCTCCTTCCACTGGTGGGGAAATTGTTCGAAAAAGTTATCCTCAACAGAATGCAATCTCATCTTAATGCTATTCTTCCTGGGCACCAATTAGGATTTAGACAAAGGCATGGAACCATTGAGCAGGTTCACAGAGTGACAGATACCATCGGTTATACGCTTGAAAATAAGAAATATTGTTCGGCTGTGATTCTGGACATAAGTCAGGCATTTGATAGAGTCTGGCACGATGGCTTCTTATTCAAGATCAAAGAACAGCTGCCGCATTCCTTCTACTTTTTTACTGAAAGCTACTTAAACAAAAGATGCTATGAAGTTAAACTGAACAACACCACGCCTGATTTGTTTGAAATCAGATCAGGGGTACCTCAGGAGAGCATATTAGGACCTATACTGTATCTTATATTCACTGTTGACATCCCTGTTGATGATAAAACCTTTATTGCCACATACGCTGATGATACTGCAATCATGTCAGTTAATGCCAACCCAACAATCGCATCAGCCCATCTCCAAAAACATATTGATGAGATGGAAAAATGGCTGAAAATATGGAGAATAAAGGCTAATCAAAACAAATCAGTTCACGTCACCTTCACTCTAAAAAAGGCGACTGTCCACCAATTAAACTGAACGGAGAACAAATCCCACACGATAGTACCGCGAAATACCTAGGTATGCATCTGGATAAGAGGTTGACCTGGCAGAAACATATCTGGAGCAAAAGAAAAGCCCTGGACCCAAAATTAAGATCTATGTATTGGCTGATTGGCACAAAGTCTCAGCTAACAAACAAAAGCAAAATAGCAGTTTACAAAACTATTTTGAAGCCAGTGTGGACATACGGAATAGAACTTTGGGGAACAGCAAGTAATAGCAACATAGAAATCCTGGAAAGGTTTCAGACTAAAGATATTAGATCTATGTTCAACATTCCAAAATGCATCCACAATAAATATATTCTGCACGACTTGAAGCTCAACACTGTGAAACAAGAAATCGCTGCTCGAAGCTTAAAATACCAACAAAAATCAACTTCACATGTTAACGCTCTGTTTACTAAATTAATGGGTTCTGTAAGTACCATGTACAGAAATACCAACAAAAATCAACTTCACATGTTAACGCTCTGGTTGCTAAATTAATGGGTTCTGTAAGTACCATGTACAGAAGACTAAGAAGGAATAGCGTTCCAAATCTCGTGAAACGATTTACCAAAAAATAGTGAGAGTGGTCAATGGACAACTTCCCCTGCGTAAAGAAAGAAATAATCAGACATAGCTCAGATAAGGAAACAGCTAAATGTCTACAACAGATTGCTGTGTAAGCGGAATAGAAAAAAAATAAAATAAAAATAGGATAGGGTGACAAACGAGCACACAGTCCACCTGATGGTAAGTAGTTGCTGTGGCCCATAGACATCTACATTTATCTTCTATTACGAATCAAAATGCAGATGCGTTGTCACCCGTGAGGTCTAAGATGGAATGCCTCATTTCCAGTAAAAAGGGTCTCCGGTTCTCTACACTCACCATACGAAACACAGCAGCATCAAGCTACCATTTCACGCTGGTATTCTGTGAGTGCGTGGTCCTTCCCCGGTCGAGCCGACCCATTCGTGCTACAACTACACTACTAATATAACTGCAGCATGGTAGAGCCATGCTGCAGTTATATTAGTGTGCACGTACAAAAATATAATAAAAAGGCAAACTTAGTGCATACATTACTACTACAAATGAATTAATAACATACAAAATGTTCCGTAAATTATATTAAATAATACTATAAATAAAAATAATATAAACACTCACGGCTATCACCCAGAGGGGTAGGCAGAGACTTCAGTCTTACATTTAACATGATCCTGACACACCTCTCTCGCATCCTTTACATCCATATATCTACGCACACACGCTCGTTGGTTGAGGTAGCTCCTAATGTGGCCCATTTTAAAAATATCACTAATTAGGTCGATAAACCTTCGTCTAGGGCACTCCCGACTCTGCTGTACACTTTTGCAATTTAAATTTGCTTTGTCACTCTTTCTTCGTTAATTATATCTACATGACCAAACCACCGAAGTATTCTTTCTTAATCCTGGTCACAACATTATCTTGCACACCACATTTTTCATCATTCAGCCCTAGCATACTCCTTAGAGACTGCATTTCTACAGCATTTATTCCACTTTCGTGCTCCTTCTACCACACCCAACTTTCACATCCATATATTAAATTAGAAATTAACACAGCGTTACGAATTACCATACGTGCCTTTTTTTACACGTTCTGACTCCTCATAACAGAGTGTAGGGCCCCCATTTACTCTATTTCCTGCATTTACTCGTCGTTCTATATCCTTATCACATCTCCCATCCCTGCTAAATACGCAACACAAATATATAAACTCATCTTCTTGCTCGATCAGCTTCCCTTCTATTCTTATTTCACATACCGTTTTACTTTCTTCTCTTTCAAAAACCATAACTTTCGTCTTACTTGCGTTCACTTTCATACCCCTTTCTTTTAATGATCTGTTCATTAATGTAACCATCATTTGCAGCTCGGCCGCCGACGACGCAAGAATAACTTGATCATCGGCGTACAAAAGGCATTTGACTGTTAACTCACCACTCATTCTTAATCCACATTCTTCAACTTTCAAATTTTGCAAACAACTTTCCATAAATAGGTTGAACAGCCACAGCCCTGTCTGACACCTTTACGGATGCCAAACCACTCCGAGTAGACCACGTTGATCCTAACACAAGCACTAGAGTCCTTATAAAACGACTCCAATGCCTATATCAAGCCATTGGAAATGGAGTGAATGGGTGCCCCATTCACTCCATTTCCAACTACACGGTGACAGGCGTAAGTGTTTATGTTATGTTATGTTATAAATAAAAATAATATAATACAAAAAATGAAAATAATACAAAAGATAATTACATGTCTTAATATATATAACTTATGTGTCATGTTGCTTGTCCGCGATGGACTCCTAAACTACTTAACCGATTTTAATTAAATTTGCACACCGTGTGCACTTTGGTTTAACTTAAGAGATAGGATAGTTAATGATTTCTTATATTTACGCGAACACTACACATTGAAATAATACTAGTTTTAACGGAATTTATCGCGTATATTTAACTTTTTTACCCGACGTTTCGAGAGCTTTACAGCACCCATGGTCACGGGAAGGACTGAGATGTTCAACGTCCAGCTGTTATAGTTAACCGCGGTTACCATAGATTAAAATTTTAACTTTTGTTCCGATCTACACAGTATGAGCTTATGGTATCATGGAGTCTTGCAGTTGTATGCTTGGGTTGGGATTTAATTTTATTTATTATAGGATCCCAAGCAGATGGTAGCACCCAGCCATCTTCTCTATTGAAATTAGGATGTTTTTTGATTTCAATAGCCTCGCGAATCATCCTTGGAAGGAATCGGTGTTCTTTAGCGAGGATTTGTGGTCTATCAAATCTGATGTAGTGACGGGGGCGAACTTGAACATGTACATGTTTAATCTATGGTAACCGCGGTTAACTATGACAGCTGGACGTTGAACATCTCAGTCCTTCCCGTGACCATGGGTGCTGTAAAGCTCTCGAAACGTCGGGTAAAAAAGTTAAATATACGCGATAAATTCCGTTAAAACTAGTATTATTTCAAAGATAGGATAGTTTTTTGCCCATGAGTGACCCACAATTTCTTTTTGCGAATTTAAGGATTTTTAATAATATAATTATAATTTTAATAATAAAAGTTGTCAAAAAGGGCAGAGGCGTCATCTGCCTGGTAAGCTAGTAATATATATATATATATATATATATATATATATATATATATATATATATATATAGAAACTAATAATAATATAATAAAATAATATAATTAACAGGATGCAAAGAAATTATCTATATCACGTTTCTTAAATGCCAATAAAGTTTCGGAATTTCTTATATGGGGCGGCGGTAGTGAGTTAGTTCCATAACCTAACCGCGTGAACAAAAAAAAGTAGGAATAAACACCGGATTTATAGACGGCAAAGTTATGAAGAGTTTTAACATGATGAACAGATGAATGGTGATTAAATAATATAGACGCTTTAATTTTTGACAGTATTGGCAAAGACTATAGAAACGCCGAAAAAACAAACGTGAGGTAGTGATGTATAATAATGGCCTGCGATTTCGTGGGATTAACTCATAATCAGAAAACTGCAGTCGCTCACCCGCTCACGAAGCGAATCAACTATGGCAATATACCCCCTTAGCTACAAAGAGACGGCCCCCAGTTCCCGGCGACCCCGCTATTGGCGGCTACAATGCGACCATTGTAACGGTGAAGCAGAGGGTGCTAAGAATTTCCGGTGGAGGTTCGATTGCCTCCTAAGACAAATAGACCTGGCAACATACAACTTTCGCACCCTGAGGGCTGACGAGATGATGCTGAAACTCGAAGAAGAAACAGACAAGTCACGCTGGGATATTATAGGATTATCTGAGATCCGAAGAGAGGGGGAGGATACGGTGATCCTCGAATTCGGCAACTTGTTATATCGCCGGAACGGTGACTATCTTTCCGAAGGAAGTGTCGGATTTATCATCCACAAGTCTTTCGTATAAAACGTTGTAAAGTTTGGAAGTATGTAGACGAGGGTTGCGTATCTTATACTCAGAATCACTAAACGGTATTTGCTGACGGTCATACAGGTTTACGCACTAACTTTGGCACATCCCGATGAGGAGGTGGAGGAAATTTATGAGGATATTTCTCGAACCATGCATTCCTCCAAAACCCACTACACTGTGTTAATGGGAGATTTCAACCCAAAACTAGTCACAAGGTAGGTGAAGGTAGGTAAATTCGGGAAATAGGGCAACGGAACCCAAGAGGCCAGCAGCTGGCCGATTTCATGGTAAAAGAGGTTTTTTTATGAACTCTTTACAGAAGCGGCTCCACAGAAAGTTTCCCATCAGTTCGACAAAAATTAGATTGATTTCATTATCATAACTATACGGCAACTGCTCAGTAATATTACTGAGCAAATTAGGCTTTACAACAAGAGCTACCCTTTTAAGAAAGCCTCGCTTACTCCTCGTGCCACATACCCGGAATAAATACTGCCTGTATTTCTAAAAATAAAATAAATTCTTTTATAATACGTGCATGCAGAACTTTTAATGACATTCCCAATAGCGTTGACTTGGATCTGTTTATTGCCAGTGTTTCTCGAATCAAAAATATTTTAGCGAAAAAATTCTTTTGTTGAGTGTTTTTCTGTTTAATTTAGTTAATTTACTGTATTTGTCTTAATCGATGTTTATCTTTTACCGACTGAAATTATTGTTTTTAAGTTCATATTGTCTATAGGTGAAAAGTTTTAAATGACCTTCTAGTTGTTATTCATTTATTTATTGTTAATGTTAGCTGTAAGGTAGTCTTAATTATTTTATTTTATTTTATTCTTGTATCCAATAAAAATAAAATAAAATAAAATAATGGAATGATTTCTTAAATTTACGCGAATACTACACATTGAATAAAACTATTTTTATGGATTTTATGACGTTTAATTAACTCATTTTAACCTATCTTTTAATTCCCAATATTTCGGGTGCTCTACAGCACTCATCGTTACGAGGAAGGCAGATGTTTTACGTTCCATGTCATAATTTACACTTTAATATTAGATCACTTATAAAAAAATTTAATAAACTACAACAACTAATCCACAACTGTACCTATCCACTAGATGTAATAGTTATAACGGAGGCTGGTATCTCGAACAATATTGTTAATTTATACACATATATAGCCGGCTATAATTTGCATACACATCTACGTGAAAATAAGAAGGGAGGCGAAATTATAATTTACGTACGAAACCACTTAAAATTTACCACAATTCAATGTAATACTAAAACGTTTGAAAGTCTTTCGGGCATAATAAAACTTAGTTCGTCACTAAATATAGTTATGTCAGCAGTTTATAGACCACCATCTCCAAATAAAAATCTGTTTATAAGTGAAATAAGCAATTATATTTCTAAGTTTGAATTGAAACAGAACCTCCTTTTAATCGGTGACACTAACTAACATTGATTTGAAAACTTCAACCTCATACAAGAATGCATATGTAGGAGCACTCAGCGAGCACGGATTGATGTGTGGAATATCAGAATACACAAGAATTGAAGCAAAACAAAATATAATTACTAAATCTTGCTTAGACCACATCTTTGCCCGATTTCCCACCCTACATCAATTCTCGGCGGTGCTCGATGTTGTACTGGCCGATCATCGAGGTATTATTTTTGCGTGCGTAGAAGACGCATCTATATTGCTCGAGCGTTCACAGACTGTAACAAAACAACTAATTGATTACGAAATTTTTTATAAGGAACTTAAAAATGTAGATTGGTCAAAATCTAAGGATATGAATTCCCCAGACGAGATTCTAAATTTTATATATAGCTCTTTTCAAACGGCAAAATTTTCCGCAAGTAATATTAAAACCTATAAACTACTTAGAAAGATCCCCAAGCGGTTTAATTTACCCTGGATTGACGACAATATTACTCGTCTTTATAATAAAAGGGACAAATTATACCGTAATTGGAGAAATAATCCAGATAACTCTAAGCTTAGACTAGAATATAATAAAATACGCAATAAAGTCCATAAAGTTCTCGAAGCCAAAGAGAACATATATTATACTAAGCAAATAAATAGTAATTTTAACAATATTAAAAAGAAATTATAATATTGTTAACCAAATGTTAGGGAGAATGAACTTGTCTATTGATGCGGCTATACTAAAAGCGTTCGATGCACAGGGACTTACCTCCAAAACTATTGCAGATAACTTCGCAAATAACTTTGACATGGCGGTAAAAAGTATAGTTCCTAATTATAAAATAAAATTAGTAAACCAAAAGAATACATATAAAATCTTAGACTCCAGTATATTTTTTCGGAAAGCGACCCCCTGTAGTATTCATAAAATTATTAAAAATCTTAACTCAAGAAAGGCACCAGGTGCTGACAATATTGCGATTGCTGACATTAAAATTATAGGCGAACATATTTCCCCAACTATCTCTGACCTAATTAACAGTAGCATTAAAAGTGGTTTGTATCCTGACAAATTGAAAGAAGGCTGTGTCAGACCCGTACATAAGAAAGGAAAACGTGATGACTACTCGAACTATCGCCCTATTACATTACTTTCATCAATCGATAAAATTGTTGAAAAATTCATAAGAAATTTTATAGGAATAACACTGTAATAAACCCGTATCAGTTTGGTTTTCAATCAGGAAAAAGCACAACAGGACTCTTATCAAAATTTACTGATGAAGTGAATAGTCATCTAAATGAAAAAAGACAGGTGCTTGCCATATTTATTGACTTCTCACGTGCTTTTGACACTTTGTTACATGAACAGCTAGTGAACAGATTAGACAAATGTGGTATACGTGGCCCCTTACTTAATTGGTGCCATAATTTCTTGAAGAACCGAAAATCGTTTGTGAAAATTGAAAATAACTACAGCGAGCCGATCTTGATAACAGAGGGGACAGCACAAGGTTCGGTACTAGGACCCTTGCACTTTTTGTCCTACGTCAATGACATGGGCAACTACATCGTCAATTGCACATGCTACCAGTTTGCAGATGACACTTGTCTTGTAATCGGTGATAAAAATCCACAAAAGGCATGTGACCTTTTGCAGTCTGACCTAGATATCCTATCAAGGTGGTGCCATGATGCTGGGCTTGTCCTTAATGATAGTAAAACTAAGTTGTTAGTAATTAAATCTCCATACCTAAAACTCGCTTCAATAAAAAAAAATAGTTGCACACAACCACATCTGCTTACATAATAACCGCGCTGATGAATGCTGCTGCCCTGCAATTGAGATAGTTGACACACAAACGTATCTTGGACTAGTTATTGACAGTAAATTAAATTGGAGCCAGCATATTGACCGTGTATGTACTAAACTAAGACAGTTTTTAGCAAATATCACTATTCTCAATAATCGCATTTCTTTTAAAATAAAGTTAATGTTATATAATGCACTTGCGGAGTCGCACATTCAATACGGGCTAAGTACTCGTAGCTACGGCCGAACTTACAAAACATATCTTGACCAGATCCATAGTTTACAAGTAAGAATACTCAATTCTATAGTTCCAAATAAAATAAAAATAAATTCAGGGATGACGTTAATGGTCCTTTTAAACATTGTAAAATTTTACCAATACATATACAAGTACAAAATATTTTATTAAAAGAACAATTTTTTTAATGAATCGCTAAAAATCCCGATTGAGCATTCTGTAAACACTCGAGCAACTTCTAAAAACCGTCTTAACGAGCCGCGTGCTGGCAATGCGTACGGTAAGAGAACATGTAGATACTTAATACCTCGGCTTATCAATAACTTACCATCAGAATTAGTAGACAATATCACTAAAAATAACATTAGGCGTAAACTAAAGGGTCACTTTCTTAAATTATTATAACGTATTTTGTCGTTTTTTTATTGTTTGCATATTTATTTCATGTTTTTTGTTTGTTTTTCCTTTTTATAGTATCTGCAATACAACATAACGCTATATTATTTTATAAAATTGTAATCTCTCGATAGCTTAAGTGTAAACCTCAGTGGTTTTTTTTTAAATGCTATCACTACAAATATGTGTAATGCTTGTTCATATGGTAAATAAATGAAAAAAAAAATTAGCCCGGCTACCTTCAGTTTTTGAATGTTAATTTTTGGTGCGATCTACGAAGAACGAACTTACTGTATCTTGAAATCTTGCAGTGGTACGCCTAGGTTTGGATATAATTTTGTTAATTTCATGATACCAAGCAGATGGCAGCACCAATCCATCTTCTCTATTGAGATAAGGATGTTTTTTTTATTTTAATTGCCTCGCGTTATCATCCTTGGTAGGAATCGGTGCTCTTTTGCGAGGATTTGTGGTTGAAACAGTAATAGTTTTTACGGTATTTATCGCGTATATATAACTTTTTAAATAACCGACTTTGGTGTTTTTAGTGTGCTATTAGTTGGGTCGTTTTTAACCTTTTTATAGTACTTCTAAATGTATATCTTTGTTTCAGAGAGCACGAGGGATCTGTGACAGTAAACACCTGTCTGCCGAGCTCCAACACGTCAAGCAAGTTTTGCATGACAACAAGCTTCGGGTCCCGCGCCTACGTCACAGAGAACGAGTGAAGCCGGCCACAGTCGAGCTGCTGCTGTACTGCCATATGTTAGAGGAGTCACTGACAAGATTGGCTACATCTTGAAGCGCGCTTCCATCAAAACATACTTCAAGCTGCCGAAGAAGATTGGTCAGTTTTTACCATCAGTCAAGTGTAACGTCCCTCTGCAAGATGCTGGAGTGTACAAGCTTGATTGTAAATGTGGTCTCTCCCACATAGGACAAACTAAAAGATCAATTAAAACCCGCGTTAAATAACATATAGCTGATGTGAAGAATCGACGCTCCGGGAAGTCTGCAGTCTGTGAACACGTACAGGATCGCCCCCGTCACTACATCAGATTTGATAGACCACAAATCCTCGCCAAAGAACACCGACTCCTTCCAAGGATGATTGATGAAGGCTATTGAAATCAAAAAAACATCCTAATTTCAATAGAGAAGATGGCTGGATGCTACCATCTGCTTGGGATCCTATAATAAATAAAATTAAATCCCAGCCCAAGCATACAATTGCAAGACTTCATGATACCATAAGTTCATACTGTGTAGATCGGAACAAAAGTTAAATTTTAATCTATGGTAACCGCGGTTAACTATGACATCTGGACATTGAACATCTCAGTCCTTCCCGTGACCATGGGTGCTGTAAAGCTCTCGAAACGTCAGTTATTTAAAAAGTTAAATATACGCACGCAGTGGTAGAGCCACGCGGCAGCTATGCTGTTGCACGTATGGGCCGGCTCAAACCGGGGTGGTACCACGACCTCACAGAATACCGGCGTGAAGTGGAGGCTCTGCTTCCGCGTTTTGTCTGGTGAGTGCAGGTGACCGGAGGCCCAACCCCCCCCCCCCCACATCAACATGGTAGCGGAATTAAGTAATGATAGACTACCCCAGGAGGGTACCAGCACCCCTGGAGAATCCCTCGCTGAGCATCCACGACCATGTTTATCCACTTCTGAGCGTGGGTGCTCAGGCTGCTCCACGTATTCTGGGGGGGGGGGGGGGGGGAAATTCCGCTCCAGACTACTGCTCGGGGCAAACGGAGCAACAAGACCAAGGCGACCCCTGCCACGCTGTCCGTGAATTTCTGCAATATCAGGGGACTTCACTCTAACCTAGACACCGTCCACTACCATCTCGAGACGGCGAGGCCGGCTCTGCTCTTTCTGACCGAGACGCAGGTGTCCTCTCCGGCTGATGTCTCGTATCTCTCCTGCCCGGGGTACAAACTGGAACACTCCTTTGTGGCTCGGGCTGGAGTTTGCGTTTACGTCAGAGAGGACATCTGTTCTTGACGCCTCGGCAGACTTGAAGGTTCGGACCTGTCCATCCTTTGGCTACGCGTAGACAGCGACGACCATCCGCGCGGTTACGGGTGCCTCTATAGGACCCATAGCTGTAATGCCTAAACAGACCGACTCTTCGACCACGTCCAAATGGCTGCAGATTCGTTGCTACAGCAGATCCCCTCCGCAGACATCGTGATCCACGGCGACTTTAACGCCCATCACGCCGAATGGCTTGGTTCACGTTTAACCGATCATGCGGGGAGATCTGTTCATGATTTTGCCTTGGCATATGGTCTGACACAACTGGTTACTTCGCATACGCGGATTCCAGATGTGGAGGATCATGCACCTTCCATGTTGGACCTTATGCTGACCTCTCACCCGGACGGATATCAGATTTCCGTCGACGCCCCTTTAGGCTCCTCGGACCATTGGCTGGTCCGGTGTGTTGTGCCACTCACGCTGAAATCGCGGTTGCATTCTGCAGGCTGCCGCCGTGTTTGGCACTATAGGTCGGCTGATTGGGATGGGATGCGGTCTTTCTTTGCATCCTACCCTTGGGGGCGGGTTTGCTTCTCGCCAGATGATCCCAACGTTGTTGCGGATTCTGTTTCTGATGTGGTACTTCAGGGTATGGAACTTTTTATTCCTTCCTCTGTGGTGCCCATTGGAGGAAAATCTCAGCCATGGTTTGGTCGCTCCTGTAAAATGGCATCATGCTATAAGCAGGAGTGCTACCAAGCCTGGGCTGATGCATCAGCGTCCTGGGATGTAAACACCAGTGCTCTAAAAAAGAAGTATAATTCCGCCTCTAGGTCCTTCAAAAGAGTCATTGCCAAGGCAAAGTCAGAGCACATAGGCAGAATTGGCGAGAAACTAGTTTGCCTTCCTTCTGGAACCCGTGCATTTTGGTCTCTCGCCAAGGCTGTCCAGGAGAATTTCTGATAGCCATCTATTCCATCTCTGCACAGGAAGGACTACTCACTGGCCCATACCGCAAGGGAGGAAGCCGATCTTCTAGCCTCTTTCTTTGCGTCTAACTCGACTCTCGATGATGGGAGGAGTACGCCGTCGACCATCCCGCGGTGGGAGTGCTCTATGACGGAAGTGCACTTCACACAGCGCTCGGTTCACAAAGCACTCCTCTCCCTGGACATCCACAGGTCGAGTGGGCCTGACGGAATCCCTCAAATTGTGCTGAGGACGTGTGCTCCAGAGTTGGCACCGATTTTAACGCGACTTTTACGGTACTCCTACTCCCTAGGCGTAGTTCCAAAATCATGGAAGACGGCTTACGTCCACCCGATCCCTAAAAAAGGTGACCGATCTGACCCATCCAACTACCGGCCAATTGCCATCACCTCCTTGTTCTCCAAAACAATGGAGGCCATTGTAAACTGCCAGCTCATGAGGTACCTTGAAGATCACCAGCTGATTAGTGACCACCAATACGGTTTTCGCCATGGTCGGTCAGCCGGTGATCTTCTAGTCTACCAAACTCACAGATGGGCGGAGGCAGTAGAGTTCAAGGAGGAGGCATTGGCCGTTAGTTTGGACATTGCGAAGGCCTTCGATCGTGTTTGGCACAAAGCGCTTCTTTCGAAGCTCCCTTCGTATGGGCTTCCCGAGAAATTGTGCGATTGGATCACCAGCTTTCTTGCCGATCGGAGCATCAAGGTCGTTGTAGACGGTGCAAGCTCCGATTGCAAGCCAATTAATGCTGGTGTTCCACAGGGCTGCGTGCTATCGCCAACGCTGTTTCTTCTGCATAACAATGATATGTAGCATACATTCATAACATTCATTGCTATGCAGATGACAGCACTGGTGATGCTCTTTACACCGGCCGAGCCAATATTTCTCGGGAAAACGTCTCCGAGTGCCGGGACAAACTTGTGTCTGAAGTCGAGTCTTTTCTGGACAGAGTCTCGGATTGGGGACGACTAAATCTAGTCCAGTTTAACCCCCAGAAGACAGAAGTTTGCGCGTTAACCGCTAAAAAGAACCCCTTTGTCGTATCCCCTCAGTTTCAAGGCACTCCCCTTGTTGCCTCAGCCAGTATCAGAATCCTCGGCGTCAACATATCGAGTGACGTGCAGTTTCGTGGTCATTAGGAAGGGAAGGCCAAATTGGCCTCTAAAAAGCTTGGCGTGCTCAGCAGAGCGGGACAGTATTTCATACCGGCACACCGCCTGCAACTTTACAAGGCGCAGGTCCGGCCGCACATGGAATACTGTTCCCATCTCTGGGCTGGGGCTCCCCAGTACCAGCTCCTTCCACTTGGCGGCATCCAGCGCAGAGCGGCTCGAGTCGTCGACGACCGAGTGCTTTCCGATCGGCTAGATCTACTGGCATTGCGAAGAGATGTTGCATCCCTTTGCATTTTCTTTCGCATATACCATGGATAGTGCTCTGAGGAATTGTTCGGATAAATCCCAGCCACCAAATTTCGTGAACGCACTACACGACAAACGTTCCGATACCATCTACACCATCTAGATGCTTGGCGGTCCACCACTGTATGTTTCACAATGAGTTTTCTTCCACGTGCAACCTCTCTGTGGAATAGTTTACCACCGGCGATTTTTCCGGACCGATACGACCTGGAGACCTTCAAGAAAAGAGCTTACACCTTTCTAAAGGGCCGGCAACGCACCTGCAATTCCCCTGGTGTTGCGGTTGATCATGGGCGGCGGTAGTCACTTAACATCAGGTGAGCCGCATGCTCGTTTGACCCTTCTTCTATAAAAAAAAACGCGATAAATTCCGTAAAAACTAGTATTATTTCAATGTGTAGTGTTCGCGTTAATATAAGAAATCATTAGGATTTGTGGTTTTTCATATCTGATGTAATGGTGGGGACGATCTTGAACATGTTCACAAATGCTCCGGGAAGTTTTCAGTCTGTAACATTATTTCTATTGTGAGTACATTACCCACCTTCGATAATAAATTTTTATAATATACGAGTTATCATACTCTGGGTACGATCCTTGTCAGCAGCACTGATATTATTAGTCATGTTTTAAAGTACTGATTTATCACGCGCTCGTGCGTCGGAAAGCAAAAGTTTGCGAGGAATTTCGTATGTTTGTGAAATCATAAATATTTCCAGCCCATATTTAGTTCACTAAAATGCATTAGTCTCTTAAACACTTTCGGATATGAAACCTATGCCCCGATACGGGATTACTTTAGAGGACCTTTTAAATTTTTTGGAGTCGATTTAAGCAAAACGCTGTATAAGTGATAGGTATATAACTTTACTAAACACTTCCAATATTTGCAGTGTTTCCTAGCTGTATAAAGTATCGTGCAGTCGACTAAGAGGAATGAGTGGGTAATCCTACGAGCCTTACTGTCGTTATTATGCCCATTGGGGTAATACCTGTGGTAATATAAAGAAAGTTATATTGCAGAGACGCTGTCCCGTATTACATCGTGATAGGCAGACAGTATTGCTGTTAGTTTGCGTACTTAACCTATTTTAAAGTTATATTGTATTTACTTCTAACTTCTGTGTTACATACTTGTTATATTACATGAAGTTGTTACTGAGTTCTTTTACTTAAAAAATTAAGCGTAAATTCTTATAATATATTATTTATATTAATCGTTATTTACATTCATTGTTATAATTTCATCTGTAAGTTTATACTTACCATAAATATTTAATTTTAATTCCGGAGATTTCACTTAGCTAATATTGTAAATCCACCTCAGAGTTGAAACTTGACAGTCTTATTTTGAGCTCTTGCAGCAAATAGAAATAATTTCATCCATTTGGAACAACAGAAAATCAACAAAGTGGTATTTTAAAAAAGACTGTTGTGTATTAAATTTAAAATTCACGTTATTTTATAGATATGGAATTTTCAGTTGACTTATAATTTTTTTATGTAAATATTACAGCTTTAAGCAAAAACTCGCAAGAAATGAGGTAACTTTGTAACTTTGGTAAGAATTTTTTTATTATTGTCTAATGTAAAAATTAAATTTGCTGAACTTTACCTGTATTTTAGACAATTCATTCGCATCTCTATAAAATGTTAATATTTGTTTGTAAAAACTTCAGCTTTATTATATGTGCGCAGTAGAAATAAACGCCGCAAATAACAAATTAAAACGCTCTCAGAAAAATCCGGCATCATGATAATATGTTTCGTGCAGTGGTGGACGAAAACCGGAAACACTATTGTAATAAGACACGCGTCTTTATTTTGATTTTAACACGCGGTAGAACCATGCTGGAGCAGAGCATTTTATATTTGTAGTGCGAATGGGTTGGTACCATTGGTGAAAGATACGCTCTCACAGAATACCAATAAGAAATACCAGCTCAATGCTGCTGTGTTTCAAATGGTGAGTGTAGAGAACCGAAGACCCTTTTTACTGGATATGAGGCATTCCATCTGTGTCCTCAGAGGTGACAACGTGTCTGCATTTCGATTCTTAATTGGAGATCGATGTACATGTGTACAGGCTACAGCATCCACCCACTAACAGGTGGGCTGCGTGCTCGCTTATCACCCTTATTTTATAAAACAATCTGCATTATATTTTAATCTGCGACAGCTGAAGATTAGTTGTCTGTGGAGCTCAGTAGTGTTGTATACTGCACAATCGCCATTCTTCTTGATGTGATGGAAATTCCTTGTTTAACATTTCTTTGCAGGCTGCAACGAAAATAACTGTCACTATTTGCATTTACTTAATAATCTTTTGTTATAGGCAACGATCATTTTCTACCACCTTGACATCCATGAACTATCATCTATTGTTAGGGTATCAACTGGCTTTTACTTCAAGCAGTCATTTGTTGCTAAAATATCAAATGGCATCTACCACAGAATAAATAATAGAACAACGCTTTTACTACAAACGGTTGTCTACTGATAAAATATAAATCGGTATTTACTTCAATCAATTCATTTAAAACTCAACCTCACTAGTGCCCCTGTGGTAGCAGCGTCGATGAATTTGGGCTCCACGGACTTTCATGCAAGAAAAGTGCAGGTAGGTTTTCCCGTCACGGTTCTTTGAACGAAATCATCCGAAGGGCTCTTGTCTCCATAAATATCCCTTCGGTTTTAGAGCCTTGGATATTTAGTGAAGACGGCAATCTCCTACCCGACGGTGTGACTTTGTTCCCTTGGGAGAGAGGTAAAGCCCTAGTGTGGGGTGCTACCTGCATTGATACTTACGCGGCCTCTCATCTAAAGGGTACCTCTTTTAGAGCCGGGGTGGCATCAGAATCGGCTGAATTTAGTAAATGGCGCAAATAGGAGTCCTTGAGTAATGACTACATATTTGTGCTATTTGCTGTAGAGACTATCGGTCCGTGGGTTCCACGTGCAGTGAGTCCTTAAAGGAACTGTATCCGCGACTGGTTGTCGCTGCTGGTGACAAGAGGGCTGGTTCCTTTCTTGCTCAAACGCTAAGTATGGCTATTCAGCGAGGAAATGCAGCCAGCGTTCTTGGCCATATACTACGGGGAGCAGGACTTTTTGACAGTTTGAATTTTTAGTTTTAGTACTCCTATATTAGTTTTTTTTTTAATTGCGTGTTAAAATATTAATTGTAAATATTATAATTATAAAGGTAGAGTAGTATTCTAAAGTCTATCAATTAGTTTATTGTTAACACATTACGTCGCTTGATTTATATACTTAACACTAATTGTGTTCTAAGTTTGAAGCTTCTATATCTGCTAGAAGTGCCTTAGAGTTTTGATCATTTGATCAGTCAGTGAGTGACAAAATTAAGAAACTTTGATTAATTATAATTCCGCAACTACTAGTTCAAATTGAATAAAATTTGAATCATACCGTATCTGTACAATGTCTGCTTGGTTTCTGCAAATTGAGATTTTTAATTCTATCCACAACGAATCGAAACGAAACGAACAAACGAAACGAATCCAAAACCCATTCAATTATAACGGTATGTACGCATTTTGGTTTTGCAACAGAACATCACAATTATACTGTGTTGCAAAATTAGTGATACTACAAAATACCGTATTTATTAATGTTCGTTTCTTAATACGATGTAAGTTAACAGCCTTTGGCACATTTACTACGAAAAATTAAGTGTTAAATATATTTTTATAACTGATATAGTTATTAAATTAAATATGTTTAGTCGAGTGTAGTAAAGCCAGTTTCAACTTTCTTCGTTGTAGTCATACCATTTCTGGAACTATTCAAGCTGCGTTATTTTTAGTTCCTTAATATGAAACTTCTTGAAAATTTAAACACGCTGAGCATTAGTGACTTATATCAATTTTAGTGTTTCAAAAAATATGTAGAAAATAAACAATCTATGGATGTTCCTTACGTCTGAAATAAACACTTATTATTGGGTGCGTTTGGCAGAAAAAAGCGCTAGCAAGCGCTTGTAAGCAAAATGGCGATCGTAAGCGGTAAGCGCTGTCAAATCGTAAGTAGCTATTTTCCTCCAGGACACGATGTTAGTTTTAACCGGGGAATGTAACCTAATTTAAATATATGTTTGTAAAGTATTCATATTAAAAACTTACCAATCATCAATTTTTAATAGCATGTATATGTTTATTCATGTCCTTTTATTACTTAAAACTAATATTGCACAAAACAACTTATAAACTCTACTTCAAAACAAACAAATTAAATAAGCAAAATGGCGGATTGTGTCAGCGCTACTGAAGTAGCAATCGTGTCCTGGCCGAAAAATATTTTAGCGCTTATAAGCGCTTGCTAGCGCTTTTTTCTGCCAAACGCACCCATTATGTGTGGGGTATCTATATAGTTTTCTCATCTGGTTGGGATGTATAAATATATAATTATAAACGAAAATGAAAAGATAAATACACATAAATATCAATAAAATAAAATAAATACAAAACTACATAAATAAATAAAAGCCCAACCAGATGGAAGCCCTCGGCAGGGGAGACCAAACGGCCAAGGGTTAGGGGGAAAGGGAAAGAAACCGGCGGACGATGCGGGCAGTATCAAGGAGCACCGCCTTCTGCATTTGAGCCCGGAGCGGTCCGTCACGGAGTCCCAGTCGCCTCAGATGACCAGAGAGGCTAACTGGGATTAGCCCATTCGCAGAGACGACTACAGGAATAATTTCGGCCGGCAGACCACCCCACATGTCGGTCACCTCGTGAGCCAGGTCCAGATATTTTGATTGCTTATCTGTTTCGGCTCTCACGAGGTTCTCGTCATACGGGATGGTAATATCGACCAAAAATATCCTTGACTATGCCCGGTCCATCAGCACAATATCAGGCTTATTCGCAAGAATAGTCCTATCTGTGATGATGGCCCGGTCCCAGTAGAGCCTGGCGCGGTAATTTTCGAGCACGGCTTCCGGCAAGTACTTGTAATACGGCAATTTCCGGTCCACGAGACCGTATTGCAGAGCGAGCTCCTGGTGTAGAATTCTGGCTACTAGGTTGTGCCTGTACTCAGAGTTAGAAAGCGCCGAACAACCGGAGATGACATGCCTGAGTGAATCCCCGGGATGGCGACAAGCTCGACAGACGTCGACGGTGCCATCCTTTAGGATGTATCTCCGATAGTTGTTGGTCTTAATAACCTGATCCTGTATTGCACAGACAAAACCCTCGGTTTCCCCGAAGAGGTCACCGAAACGTAGCCAGTTGAGGGAGGCGACTGTATCTACGAAGGGCTCATGTAGAGCCTTGTAGTACCTCCCGTGGAGCTCCTTCTCCTTCCATACGGTCTCCGGTCGGAAATGCTAAGCACTGTTGGGTCCTGCTATTGCTCGTTGGCTAAGGATAGAGGAGTAAGCCCTTTATCACTAGAAATGACGTCATTGTAGAATGGATCATCCGATCTCGCCAAGAAGTATTGACGGAGACTGCACACTTCGCGATTATGCATGGTGAGCGCGCTCAGAAAGCCACGCCCACCATACTTTCGCGGCAAGTACAGCCTCATTACCGACGATCTCGGATGATGCATCCTGTGGGACGTCATGGTAGTGCGGACTTTTCTATCCAGGGCGTTAATCACAGTCTGAGTCCACCTGAGTATGCCAAAGGTATACATGCCATGAGAAGTTTGGCGCCAATAATACGGCAAACTGCCACAGCGGCGCCAAAGAGAATCGAGTCAGTCTCGCAGAGGTCCCGGCTGGCTTCCAAATAGGTCACCAGCATTGGGTTAAGAACCCTCACGACAGCCCGATTTTGCTTGTTTAGGGGTATGCGGGGAAGTCGCGGTCGATTCTCGAGAGGGGTGCTGCGCGTTTCCAAAATCGCCTCTTCCAATATACTCCTCATTTGCTCTAGTTCGTGGGAGACTATTTCATCGTCGTTCGAATCAACCACAATTGGAAGATCCATGGCGGCTTCCACGTGTGGATGCTGGTCTGTCGAATGTGGAGCTGCATCTCCAGCCATAGTTGATTCATTCGACGACGGAATAGCCTCACGTCGTAGTCGTTCGAGTTCGGCATCATCAAATATTTTCGAGCGCATGATGTACCGAACTCGGTCTGCCAGGTTTTGTTCCGTGACGGAGATAGACGGCTCCAGCTCAGCAAAAAAGCAATGCATCCGAGACCTATACGCTATTCCACAGTTTCTTCCCCTTTCGCCCTACAGTACGCCCGCAATGCGTTTTCGTTCATGGATTTCGTCCAACGCATGCGACGTGCTCCACCAGCGGCGGGTGCCGCTTGCTGGGTCCGAGAAGACCCAGCCGACACCAAGCCTTCTGGTGGGGATGATGGATGCGAGGGGCTGCTAGGTGATCGTGCAGCTCCTCGCGCTCGGCTGGCGACCCGCATGCTGCCGCGTCCAGCGCCAGCTCCAGACGCGCCCCGGCGACCCCCAGGCAGCGGCCCTATGCGCGTTCCTTTCCGTGTTTTTTCCATCATCCATTTTATGGGCGCCAAATAACGGAAGACGCCCAAGCCCGACACCATTTCGTGGTTGGGTCATATGCACAAACGGACCTTTGCATCTACAATTTTGCCTAGGCACGGCGCTCATCCACTTGGCAGGATGCTGACTGACTGCGCCGACGTCGCAGTTTTGTCACATAACTGTTACGTCATCGGGCGATGGGGTCGTCACTTCCCTACGCCTTTTTATTATTATTTTTATTATTATTATTATTATTAAACTCATCCACTTTTTTCGCTCCTCCTGTAAAATGGAGCTATGGTTTTTACGACATGTTAATTAAAGGGCCGATATATTTTATAACTGCACTATTAACTCCTGGCATAAAGCAATGACCATTTATGCAGTGTCGAACCACTGCAAATACAAACCACGCCCCAATATCAACCCAGACATCGGAAGAGAAACTGATCAGCATAATCGCTGTGATAATAATAATATACAGCGGTTGTTATACTACCTGCAAATGTGGCAACAATAGGAAAATCTATGGGAGAAACCTATGTTGACACAGCGGACAAACTGTGATGATAATAAGGTAAATTAGTACAGTAAGGTATAATAGATTTTATGTGACCATATATATTCTTTTCCTTCAGCAAATCGTAAAGACCACTGCTGGATAAACCAAATACATATAAGTTGATAAATACCGTACCGATAATACCGTTTATGCTTCGCATTATTGTTATAATAAATCGGTAATGGGTTAATACCTTCTGTGAATGTGAATGTGAATCCTATACCTTTAAACGAGCAATTCTTGTATATATGTATATATATAATCGGAATCTCAGAAACGGCTCCAACGATTTTCATAAAACTTTGTGTCCAGGGAGTTTCGGAGGCAATAAATCGATCTAGCTAGGATTTATTTTTAGAAAATGTCTTTTTGTCCGTGTTTTTAGGCAATGAAAAACTACTACAATATCGTTAGAATAAGAAGGTAAATTTTGACAGTTGTAAATGATTATAAATAGCTAAATTGGTATAATGGTCGGTCACAAAATTGTAATACCGTGGTTCGATTCCAGACCGGCCGTACGACTTTTTTTTAATTTTTTTTCAAGTTCCTTTCTTTTTTGAGAAAATCTACTATTTCAAGCCCTTTTTTAATTATTTTTTAAAAACACGAAAATTTAAATTAAACTAAATGCACTCATGATTTTTTATTCAAATAATCAGTTCAGTTTTTTCTATTATGTCGCTAAGATCAAAAAATATTATTCGTATTTCATCAGTATGAAATTTATATCTAAATATAATTTCCAAAACACACGATTTAAAAAAAACCGAGCGAAAAATACCGAGCAAGCTCGGTCAACCAGGTACTGTGAATATAAACAGTTGATTGCTGCATACTCACCAATCAACTGCTTAAATTCACATGCCATTTATTCCTTTCATTCCATTTTTGTTTATGCGACCTACTTGAATTGACCAGTGTTGTGGAATTTGAGCGTGTATTTTTTAAAGAACCTTAGATTTCTGAATAAGTAATTTTAATATTGACCGCATATTTCATTTAAGTTATTCCTGCTAGATATTTATTATTTCGTTATAAAATCATTAGTTAGTTTTAACGTCAGTGCAGAAATAACTGCAGGAATTTGATATCGTTAGAAACTGTTAAACTAGAAGCATTACACGTTTATCCAAGTTTTCCTGTACTCCTCTGTTTATGTTTAGTTAGTACGATCCTTATAGTTTCCTTATAGTCTGTGAATATTTAATGCTGGATAAGCTTTCCCAGATTATTGGACTTGTTTAGCAAATTATGCTAAGCTCGGCAAGAATTCTTTTACTCACATTATCTATGAACCAGGGCGTGGGATTTTTGAGGCGATTGGTTCACCTCTTATCCACTAATTCATTTTTAGCAGTTTTGAAACCAATGCCGCTTTTGTTCGAAAAATTCCAAAAGCCATCTTATTTATTTTGGTATATTTTGAGGAAAATGTTAGTTCCTTGGGAGAAAAGTTAAGCCAAGCCAATCCAAAGGTATTGGGTGTGGAATGCTACGTACATAGATACTTTGGCAACCTCTCATTTCGGGGGTACTTCGTTAAGAGCCAGGGTGGCATCACAGGCTTAAATGATAAATGTTATAAGTATGAGTCTGTGAGAGATGACATACTTGTGCCATTTAGTGCAGAACTATCAGTCCACGGGGTCCACGGGGGGTAAAGTTCCTAAAGGGACCGTAACTTGTAACCGCTGGAAACAAGAGAACTGAATCTTTTCTCGCTCAAAGACTACGTATAGCCATTCGGTAAGGGAGCACAGCCAATATTCTTGGCATTATATTACGTACCAGTAGTATGATGCCAAGAACTGTATAATAGTTGGAGTTTTAGTTATAGTATTTTTATTAGGATAATAAATATAGTATATTTTGGGATTGGTTACAATATAAAATATAAATGAATAATATTACTAGGCTCAAAAATATAAATTGAAACATTTTTTTTCGTCTTAATTGAAGTTGTAAAGCATATTTCGCTGTTTAAACTTGCACATTTGCTAAATTTTGTGTTAGTTTTATCAAAAATCACTCGTAGTTTCATTTACAATACGTTGTATTGTTTGAAGCTTTCTCCTTAAATACATATTTTCATATGAAACCCGTGTACACAAATTAGGCAAAAAGTTAAAAGACGCGCATTATAATCTCGCATCTTATACTGAACACGTGTAATATAATAGCGTTATCTACTTCATTCTAAAGGTTTACTATAAGTGTTACTTATAAAAAAAGCTAAATTGCCTAAACCCAACTAATTTTACATGAGTAGACCTGAGCTAGCTAGCTATACGTAGCTATACTCTAAGGATTAAACTCCAGTGGCTCGCACATGCACCATTTATTTTCTTACAAGTACTTGTGAGGAAAGTAAAATTTTTGAAAGAAATATTTGATCACAGGTTAATTTATCATAATGGAATTTTTTTGAAATAAAAAGAATATTTAATTGTCTCATCTAGTTATTGAATTTTAAAACAACGTTGCTACAAAGTCTTGAATCAACTAACGCCGTCTTAGCATAATAGATAGTACAGACATGTAGATACTTCCACTTCAGCAAAACGAGCAACTCGCCAGCATGTCTGTTCTGTTCCTAATACATTATTGTGTATTTTGGTATCGAAACCGGAGATTATTATTTTCGGATAAAAGTAAAAAGTAAAAGTACAGGTTGCTCGCTTACTGCGATATTTACAGCGAGTGCTTAGCCCCTGAGCTACCATGACTCTTAGCCTTTAGTCTTTATTGGATACTCATATAAAGTTACAGGTTGCTCGCTTACTGCGATATTTACAGCGAGTGCTTAGCCCCTGAACTACTGTGGCTCTTAGCCTTTAGTCTTTATTGGATACTCATATAAAGTTACAGGTTGCTCGCTTACTGCGATGTTTACAGCGAGTGCTTAGCCCCTGAGCTACAGTGGCTCTTAGCTTTTAGTCTTTATTGGATACTCATAAAAAGTTACAGGTTGCTCGCTTACTGCGATATTTACAGCGAGTGCTTAGCCCCTGAGCTAAAATGGCTCTTAGCCTTTAGTCTTTATTGGATACTCATGTAAAGTCACAGGTTGCTCGCTTACAGCGATATTTACAGCGAGTTCTTAGCCCCTGAGCTATCGTGGCTCGTAGCCTTTAGTCTTTATTGGATACTCATATAAAGTTACAGGTTGTTCGCTTACTGCGATATTTACAGCGAGTGCTTAGCCCTGAGCTACCATGGCTCTTAGCCTTTAGTCTTTATTGGATACTCATATAAAGTTACAGGTTGCTCGCTAACTGCAATATTTACAGCGGGTGCTTAGCCCTTAGCTACCATGGCTCTTAGCCTTTAGTCTTCATTGGATACTCATATAAAGTTAATAATTAAGTCGTGTCTCTGTCATTAGGCAAAAAAACAGGGCATTCCTTGATTCCAGTAAAAAAGGGTCTCCGGTTCCCTACACACACAATACGAAACACAACATTAAGCTGCTCTTTTGTGGTGGTATTCTGTGGTAGTTCTACCATGTATGAATTAAAGTAGTAGTAGTAGTAAGTATTCCATGCAAGATTGGTCTTTCCCTAGTCGAGCCAACCTATTATTGTTTCTGCGATTCTATGTGTATTAAATACTGGAATTTCGAATCATTTTATCTGACTATTATCGGCATCCGACGAGTCATATAGCTCGAAGAACTGAAAAATAATGAGGAAGCAAATTGTAGGCCTACGTCAACCCCCAACTAAACGACCTGGTAAGACTTTCAGGATTTCGATGGATTCATGTGGTTTAGGGCAGTTTTTTAACACCGCCCTAAGCCACATGCCCTAAACCACCTTGGGGGAGGCCTGTGCTTATCAGGAGACTTGTAAAGGGCTGTAATACTGATGATATTTTTTTGTAAAAGCAACCCTTTGGAAAACTAAAGTAGCCCTTGTCTAAAATCGCAATAGCAGTGAGTAAATAAGATATAAACTGTCAACTATTAGAGTTGGCAAAAAGTGGAACAGTGGAAAAGTGAAGCTGGCCACTCCGAACAATGTAATTTATTACGTCATTAATATACTTTTGTTCAAAACATACTTTGAGTAAAATAACAAACCAATTATTAATTTACACACATTCGAAATCTTTTAAAATACAACGGAACTTGAAGTAGAAAAAATCCAATTATTAAAGAATTTCTCTCTTTTTTGCAGCTACTCTTTCAGGATTTGTTTTCTTTATTGACGCCCTCTTGCTTTACGCCATTTTTACATTTAATACCAATGAACTATATCGACACGACATGCTAAAACATGAATAACGACGATTAAGTGCCAAATAATGCTATCTACATTTTTTGATTTTATGATTATATATGTATGATTATATAGTTCGATTTGTCTGAAGACGCTTCACACTTTAGAAAAAACATATAATTCGAATTACTGCTAATTTAGAAGATAAGTACGTATACCAATAGCTGCTAAATTAAGGCGCTGAAAGAAATGCTGAACAGTTCTGGTAATACTGTTACGAGCTTGAGGTTCGTGACAATAAAAATTGCCGATAAAATTACCTAAAATAACACTTTAATTTCCTTTACACAAATTAAAACTTAAAACACTAATAATTAATCACACTAATTCACTTTATTTCGCTCCGAAGCTTCGCTTGTCTCGCCGAATTCAATACTTCCCCGATCGCATCTTGCAGCGCCTATAAATATAAATTAGCAGAGAAATATCCAGGATATTCAAGTAAACACGCGCAAGGTACCGAGAGTTCGAGTTTCAACTTCAAGAAGTTTAGTTCTTCGGTTCGAGACTAGATGGCGCTAGTGCCGTTGACTTAAGCGCGTAACACTGCCCCCTCCTAAGACATGCTCGTCCCGAGCATTTTCGGCCCCATAATAACGCACCAGGCGATCCACATGGACGATCTTAGGAGTCCCTCTTGCGCCTTTCTGTATCCGGTAGGTTACATCGTTGATCCCGGTCACAATCCGGTACGGGCCGTCCCATTTAGCTTGAAGCTTAGGAGATTTCCCTTTGCTGTGGACTGGATTGTGCAACCACACTAGTGAACCTTCGTCGAACCATTTGTTGTTCATTTTGCGGTCGTACCGGGTTTTCATCTTTTCAGACATTTGCTGGCCCGATTGTCTGACGTGCTCATAAACGTCATTCATTTTGTTCCGCAAGTCATTTGCATAATCGGTTATACTGCGTGGAGCATCAGGTGGTATCCCGGTGATCAGGTCCGCAGGCAGCCGTAATTCTCTCCCAAAGTTTGCGAAAGCTGGTGTCACTGATGTACTTTCGTGAACAGCGCTTCGATATGACAACAAAAACGGTTGTATGTGCTTGTCCTAATCTCGTTGCCGATTGTCTACAACTTTTGCTAGGTACCTCTCCAATGTCTGATTAAATCGTTCTACCATTCCATCAGATTGCGGGTGATAAGAAGTCGTTCTTGTTTTATGAGTACCCATAACTCGGCAAGTTTCTTGGAATATTTGAGACTCAAAATTCCTTCCTTGATCGCTGTGAATCTCTAAAGGTACTCCAAAACGACGGAAGACTTCATGAACTAGTTTATCTGCAACTGTTGAAGCTTCTTGATTTGGAATGGCGAATACTTCTGGCCACTTAGTGAAGTAATCCATCACAACCATAAAATACTTGTTACCTCTTTCACTCTCCGGAAACGGCCCCGCCACGTCAATGGCTATTCTCTCCCATGGTGCACCAACATTGTACAACTTCAATGCACCTCTACTACGAGTCTGAGGTCCCTTTACAGCCGCACAACTTGTACATTTTCGACACCAGTCCTCGATATCGTTTCGACAGTGGACCCAGTAAAACCATTCTCGAAACTTTAGTAGAGTTCGTTTAACTCCCAGATGGCCTCCTGAATAATCATTATGGTACAACTGTAGAACATCCTGTACTTTAGCTTTAGGGACTAACATTTGCAAATGAAAGCTGTCTCCCCGAACACTTTCCCATTTACGGCAGAGAACTCCATCCTGAAGCAACAAGCTGTCCCACTGGGCCCAGTATTTTTTAGTGGTCGAACTCATTGCTGAGACGTCGCTCCACTTGGGCTTGGGAGCACTGGGCTTCATCCATTCCAGAATCGGCTTGATGTCCGGATCTTCCTGCTGTTCACGTTGTAAGATGTCCTTCCACTCGTTGCTGAGGTGGTCTGCCCTGAGCATCCTCACGGATACTACTTCCTTACTCTCTTGCCTAGTACAATGTTTGCAATTTTCAGGACAAGGTCTTCTCGACAATGCATCTGCGTCGCCATGAGATTTCCCGCTGCGATGTTCGATCTTAAAGTCATATTCCTGCAGTAGTTCAATCCACCTCGCAACTTGTCCTTCTGGATTTTTAAACTGCAATAGCCATGTTAGTGCAGCATGGTCAGTTCGTAAGTGAAATTTCCGCCCCAAAAGATGTTTGCTAAAATGCTGCAATGACTTTACCACAGCTAGCAATTCGCGTTTTGCGACAGAATAGTTCCTTTCCGGTTTTGACAATGACTTGCTGAAGTACGCTATCACGACCTCTTGATCACCATTCCGTTGAGACAATACACCATCAAGTCCTATGTCACTTGCGTCTGTGTCAACTATAAATTTCTTGCCTGCATCAGAGTATCCCAAAATAGGTGTTTTGCACAGACGGTCCTTGAGCTCCTGGAATGCGATATTGCAATTTTCATCCCAGCAGAAATGTCGCTTCTCCTCGGTTAGCTTGTGCAGAGGTTTGGCTATATCTGCAAAGTTCTTCACAAATCGCCGATAATAGGAGCACAAACCCAAAAATGCTCTAGCCTGCGTCTTGTCTTTTGGAACCGGCCAATTCTTGACAGCGGCGATTTTCTCTGGATCCGTGCGGATACCTTCTTCCGCTACTACATACCCCAAAAGTTAACTTGCCATTTGAATAGTGAACGTTTCTTCGGACTCAACTTGAGGTTGGCACTCTGAATCTTCATGAGCACGCGTTCCAGGTTTTGAAGGTGTTCCTCAAATGTCAGGCCTACGATGATGATGTCATCCAAGTAGACCAGACAGGCATTGCCAATTAGTCCGGTAAGTACAAGTTCCATCAGCCTTTCAAACGTTGCTGGAGCATTGTACAACCCAAACGGCATTACTTTAAATTGCCACAGACCCTTTCCCGTCGAGAACGCAGTTTTCTCCTTGTCCTTAGGGTCAATTTACACTTTCCAGTAGCCACTTTTTAGATCTAGCGTGCTAAACCACTTTACTCCTGTAAGCATGTCCAGCGTGTCATCAATTCTTGGCAAGGGATAGCTGTCCTTTTTCGTAGCGCCGTTCAGACGGCGGTAGTCAACACAAAACCGCATGTTGCCATCCTTCTTCTTCACCAGCACCACTGGTGAACACCATGGACTAGAGGAAGGTTCAATAACACCATCCTTCACCAATTCTTATGGTTTCCACTTCCTTTTCACACGCTACCGGCAATCTTCTTGGCCGCTGACGGATAGGCAATTCTTCTCCTGCGTTTATTTTGTGTTGAACTAAACCAGTCTTTCCTATGTCAGCATCGTTTGATGAGAATACATCGGCGTACTCGAGTAACAACTTCTTCGCCTTGACCAATTTGTTCGGGGAGAGAACACTGCGACAGTCTTCCAAAAGTGTGGTCACTCTCGTTACTGAATCCTTGCTGGGGGTCCCACTCGATATATATTGGCACTGACGTAACCAATCCACTTCCTCACAAGTACCAACCAGTGTTCCTTTTTCATTAATCTGTTCCCGGTCGCAATGGTTCAGCACACGTACTCTTGAGATGTCAGTGGTCCTGACCAAGGTTCGAGCTACTTTCCATGGAAGGTCATTGTTTACCCTTTCCACAGGTACACAACGGTGAGCTTGCCCAGCGTTTCGAGGAAGACTAACCGGAACAATCGTTTCCGATCTCGGCGGAAGAACAATCTTCTTGATGCTGTACACGTTCCCTGGTAACGCACCTTCCATAAAAAGTTCCTCCTGTCCACATTTCAAAACACCTTGCTTAACGTCGATCTCGCAACAATTAAGCAACAATAAAGTCTAAGCCTAGGATGCAGTAGTCCATTATATCAGCCACGATGACATTATGCAGGTAGATCACGTTGCCTAGCTTCAACTCCATCTCCTTCTCTCCACAGACGGGTATACGCTGACCGGTGGCTGTTACCAAATTAATGCGTTTTCGGTTGTATGCGGAGTCCACAAGGAACTGACTTATAAGTTGGGAACTAACAACCGTACGAGAGGGTCCAGTGTCTATGATCAGCTTACACGGCATTCCGTTGATCTCGCCCTTGATGATTAGGCTGTTCCCATCATGGGTTTGTGAGATGGAGATCCTTGGGGCTCTTTTAACATCAGCCAGCACCCGCCCCGCAGTTCTGGCTTTTACTCGTTTCCCTGCTGCTGCTGGGCGGTGCTGTTGGCCGCACTACCCTCCTGAGATCGTTCAGCTTCCCTTTCTAGGGTTCGCTTAGGGCAGCTGGATCGAAGATGGCCCTTTTCCCCACAACCATAGCACGTAGGGCTGTACCCATTGCTGCGGTCACGGACTGTAGCTGCTGCAACCTCCGACGCGATGGGAACGATGGTCCTGCCGCTCGGCTTCTACCTCCAGTGCATGGGCCAAGGCGTCCTTAAGCGTCTCGTGGTGCCGCAGCCTCACAGCAGCTCTGACTTCAAGGTCGCGGATGCCATCGATTAATGTCTGCACCAGGTTCCCTCCAATGAGTGCAGGTACAGACCGGTATGCTTTTCGCACCAGCTTCTCCACCTTTAGAGCCAACTGCTGCGGGTTTTCGTTGATGCGCTGCACGCATCAACGAAACGCTCACCTGGAACACGTCTTTCGTGCGCTTTAAGCTGCGCAAGAAAGACGTGTTCCAGGTGAGCGTCGCCCTATCTCGCCTCCAACGCCTCAAGGAGTTGCTCATAAATCACTTCCTCACCGAGAGCTTCCAGAACTGTTAAGGCCTGGTCGCGCAGGCCTAGTGTGAGAGCAGTCATGGCCTGACTTTTATTCCAGCCATTCGCTTTCATAACAGCCTCGAACTGCATTTTGTAGGCTGATCAGGAAGAAGTCCCGTCGAACGGTGGCACCTTGAACCCACGTAGCGAAGGTGCTGTAGCTACTACGGGAGCTGTAGTTCCATCGCCAAGTTTGAGGTCGTTCAGCGTTTTCTTCACGTCAGCCATCACGTTGTCAACCCGATTGTTCACATGGTTGATTCGGGTTTCATGTTCTTCGATTCGGGTTTCAGCTTCCGACAGGCGGTTGTCATGTTGAGCAACCCTATCCTTCACCTCCCTTATCTCTTTCCCAAAGGTAGCGTGAAGGTCCTTCATGAGGAGCATCTTTTCTTCCGACCGACGAGCCTGTTCCGCCTGCTGATTTTCCAACCGACGGGCCTGTTCCTCCTGTAGGCGGGCCTGTTCCTCCTGTCGGCGGGCCTGTTCCTCCTGTCGGCGGGCCTGTTACTCCTGTCGGTGGACCTGTTCCTCTTATCCGCTCTGCAGCTGCACTTTTAACTGACGGACCTGTTCCTCCTGTCGGTGAGCCTGCTCCTGCAGCATCACCATCAGAGCACCTAAGTCGGGTGCTGCAGATGTAGGAGCTACTGAAGGGCCTGCAGCCGGCGACTGGCCCTCCGACGTCTGCGGCGTTGCACCACCAAATCTTCTTTGGTCCGTCTACTGCTGGCGTTGACTTCGGGTACGGACACTCTCCGTTTCCTTCTTAGGAAAATCGACATGATTTTATCCCACTTCTGACACCAATTGTTACGAGCTTGAGGTTCGTGACAATAAAAATTGCCGATAAAATTACCTAAATTAACACTTTAATTTTCTTTACACAAATTAAAACTTAAAAAACTAATAATTAATCACACTAATTCACTTTATTTCGCTCCGAAGCTTCGCTTGTCTCGCCGAATTCAATACTTCCCCGATCGCATCTTGCAGTGCCTATAAATATAAATTAGCAGCGAAATATCCAGAATATTCAAGTAAACACGCGCAAGGTACCGAGAGTTCGAGTTTCAACTTCAAGAAGTTTAGTTCTTCCGTTCGAGACTAGATGGCGCTAGTGCCGTCGACGTAAGCGCGTAACAATACTAACCAACTTCTTAATGGAAAAAATGCTATCTTCATTTGCGTATTTTTTCTGTCATTATCTGCTAACTACATTGAGACGTGTGGTTACTGTTTCGCTGTTCGTGTCCGTCTGAGCGTTTGGCGGTTTGGATGCAGCAGACTGACACTGGGGCGAACCGAGGTGGCACTTCGCATACGAACGATTTCCTGCACTGGGATTGGCCGATACATATCGCCATTTTTTCTTGCGGGAGTCCAGAGTTAACGTACAAATGCTTTGTGTTTTGTTGAATAATTGTTTAATTACGTTGAAAAAAAAACCTAGACAAAAGGAAGCACATGCTAGGCGAAACACATTTAGGCTACAGCAGGGACCAAGGAGGTAAAATTCATCAAGATACTGTTAGGCCTTCTCGAGAGTTAGGGCCACTTTGTGATTCTGATTTTTGTAAAAAAAGCAAGTAAAGAGGTAGTCAAAGGTTCACTGATCTGATTCGAGAAAATATTAATAACCATTTTTGGAAAAGCCGCATACTCGCAAAATGTTCGTAATAGGTCCTGTGTCTCGAAAAACTACATCACAGAAAACTAAAGCAGCAGGTGAGAAGTCAAAGCGAGAAGAAACATTGATATATTATTTACGAGTACCATTAAATACCTGTGACCATGAAGAGATAGTTCAGGTATGCAGAGAAATGTTTCTTAGTACTCTGTCATTGGGAAAGTACACAATTCAGCAATGGGTCAAGAATGCCGAATTAGGGATGGTTCCCAGCAAAGAAAATGTAACCGCCAAATCAAAACCACTTGATGTCACGAGAAAACTACTTACACTTAACAATTTTTTAGATAATATTCCAAAACTTCCTTCTCATTATGCCCGAAAAGAATCTACTAAACTCTTTTTGAACCAACATTTACAATGGCTACAGAACTGTATAGCAGTTACAAAAAGCACTTCGCCTTGAACGAGGAAAAACCAGTGTCTAGGTTTACATTTGATCAAAAATTCCGTGTAAAAAATTTATCTTTATATTCTTTGAAAAAGGACATGTGCGATATTTGCTCAAGATACAAAGCGGGTAACCTTTATGAGGCTGAATATCGAATACATTGTAACAAAAAGGATAGAGCTAGAAAAGAAAAGGCAGACGATAAAGAAAAGGCTGCTAAAGGAGAATTCATTCTTCTCACAATGGATTTAGTGGCTGTGAAAGTATGTCCATTTCTAACGGCTAGTGCTTTTAGAGTATTTTAAGAGCAAACTTACATGTCACAACTTTACTGTATACGATCCAACCACCCACCATTGCTCGTACTATTGGTTCAATGAAACTGATGCTGATTTAGTCTCGAGTACTTTTGCCTCATTTCTCATAGATTATTTAGAAAGAAATTGTCTTCAAAGACAAATTCCTATTGTGATTTACTCAGATGGTTGTACGTACCAAAATAGAAATGTTATATTAAGCAATGCTTTACTGAATTTCAGCAAGTTACACAATGTAATAATAACTCAAAATTTTTTGAAACCCGGTCACACTCAAATGGAGTCTGACTCCGTTCAGCGCCATCGAAAGAAAATTGAAAAATAAAGATATTTATCTACCGAGTGATTATATAAAACTAACAAAAGAGCAACGTGCTAAAAATCCATACGAAACCATTCACGTGGATTTCAGGTTTATCAAAAATTATGCCGGTACTAAAACGTTTATTTATAAAAGTATTAGACCTGGACAAAAAGCCGGAGATCCGCAGGTTGATGATTTAAGAAAAATAATATACAAGCGCGACTCTACAATTAAAATTCATTAGATTTTGATACTGATTGGGTAGACTTGCCACAAAGTACACGGGCGCGAACAACATCTAATGTCATATAAAGTCAACTCCATGCATCCCAGATTCCTATAATAAAAACAAAATATAATAATTTGTAACAGTTAAAATCAGTTTTGCCTCAAGACTGCCATCACTTTTATCACTCTTTGCCTTACATAGACTAAGTATCTTCATAAATGTTAAGTATGTGGTTGCTTTATTCCTATTTTTTCCTTAAAGTTTAAAAAAATAAACGTTTTCTTTGATTTAAATGTTTTGTTCTAACACCCGATAACTACCCTATTATTATTTTAATTACACCTAAATGCAGTACATTATCTGCTATCCGCCGAAAATACGGTTATCCGTAATTTTCAATCAAACATATCACTACCACACGTATCGTTTTCCATTAAACTAGAAAAAAAAAACACTAACATTGTTTAGAAATGTCAAAAAATTATTTAATAAAACGTTTTTTTCTCTTCTGTAAAGTTGACGTTTTGTAGATAGCAGTGTTTTGTATTTAATCGTCGATAATATTCTTTCAGGTGTAAATTAGTATAAATACATAACTACTTTCACTTCATTACTTTTGTACTAACTTCCGATGGGAATCTGTCTGCCCCCTGAAACTGGAACGATTTCATGTTCATTTCTCCGCCATTGTTTACGTTTCTGTGGATAAAAGTATTTAAAGTGTAATGTAATCGTATAATGAGTTGATTTGGGCAAAATCGTTTTGCTGTTTATGCCTGATTGATAAAAAAATATCCAAATATCTTTACAAAATTTTAATTTTTTTATGTGTAATGAGGTGGGTTTAATGTGATAGAGCCATGCTACAGCTACATATATTAGTGGTATAGTTGTATCACAAATGGTTTTACTCGACCGGGGAAGGAGCACGCTCTCACAAAATACCAGCGTTAAATACAATTTTAACGCTGCTGTGTTTCGTATGGTGATTGGTGAGCTTAGAGAACCGGTGACCCAATTTCCCGAAAACGAGGCATTCCATCTTATTCCTCACGGTGACAACGCATTTTGATACTTTATTGAGGACAGATGTAGATATCTATGAGCCATTGAATTTTGCGAAAGTTGGCTTAGAATATTAAACGTTAAGAAAGCTCATATTCTAAAAATCTTGCTATTAAAAAGAGCCGTTCTCTATAAATATGTGTAATTTCACTCTTTTCTGTATGTTTTACATTCTTAACTTGTCCTGAAATAGCGTTTCAAGTAAAAGTCTCTTATTGGCACATTTTTATCTATCTCTGTTAAATTGGCGCGTAGAAAATTAAATTTTTCCTATCGAAAGGTAATATTGAAGAAATGTTATACTTTGCTTTCTATTGTGTTGTAAAACTGTAATATCCAAAACGAGTTTCATACCAGCCGGCTTGCTGGTTTAGGTACTATTTTAATTATGAATTGTTGCAGACATTATCAATTTCATTATTATAGTTATTATACTGCGTCCAACAGTAGATTGAGTTATTTTTATGTTATATTTGATATGCCTATGTGTTTAAATATCAAAATAGATTAAGTCAATACTATACATTAATATTTATACATTACTATTATAAATATTGTCTATTGTATTAAACTTATTCTCCAATAAATGGTAATAAAAACATAGATTATTCAATTACAATCACAGGTATACAAAAGGTAAGCTATCAAGCTACCATTATTTATCATTCCACATGTAAATGTTAAAAGCGATGTAGTCGCAACACCGCCTTCTAACTGTATAATTATACAGTGTTGTCAACTCGCTTTTATGTTTGGTTCAGGGAACCTTCGTGACCTTAGTGGTCACCCATAATATGTAGTTAATTCTTGACGGTGATTTTGTTTAAATTGTTAGTGTGTGTTTAATCTTTAACTCTATTTTTTTATTAAAAGCCCACAACTTTGTACTTACCTTAGTAGTGCACGCATAGCATAAAACATATAGCGACCTGATTTTACAAGTAGGTGACGGGAAATATAGTAGCAATGCCAGTGCAAAAGTTACGTATTTTTTACTTATTGTTAGCTAGTGATTAAATTCTATCCCACTTGGGGATGGGTGGTGATTAAAGGTAAATTTTTAAGAGGAATGTTTGACAGCTGACACATTCACATAAATGCTTGCTGGTGTGATGGTTTTACCGACATATATTTGTATCTATGAGATCCTTCTGGCTTGTCCTATAGTCAATTGTTGCAATCACCACGAGATGTGGTAAGGTTTGATATCTTACGATACCATAACAAATCCCGGAGATGGGAAGTCTGCAGTCTGTGAACACGTACAGGATCGCCCCCGTCACTACATCAGATTTGATAGACCGCAAATCCTCGCTAAAGAACACCGATTCCTTCCAAGGATGATTCGCGAGGCTATTGAAATCAAAAAACATCCTAATTTCAATAGAGAAGATGGCTGGGTGCTACCATCTGCTTGGGATCCTATAACAAATAAAATTAAA
This sequence comes from Parnassius smintheus behrii, assembly GCA_036936625.1. Lineage (NCBI taxonomy): Eukaryota > Metazoa > Arthropoda > Insecta > Lepidoptera > Papilionidae > Parnassius > Parnassius smintheus. Next base: position 61,333,140 of record JAUPFT010000003.1, on the reverse strand, counting down.
TCCCAACCCAAGCATACAACTGCAAACTTCAAGATACCATAAGTTCATACTGCATAGATCGGAACAAAAGTTAAATTTTAATCTATGGTAACCGCGGTTAACTATGACATATGGACGTTGAACATCTCAGTCCCGCCCGTGACCATGAGTGCTGTAAAGCGTTCGAAACGTCGGGTATTTAAAAAGTTAAATATACGCGATAAATTCCGTAAAAACTAGTATTATTTCAATACCCGCAAGTACCTTTATAATTTATTCAAGTACCCAAATATGTTAACAAATGTTGAAAGTACCCAGATTTTGTAATCAATGGAAATTTAAGCCGCTCGAGTTATGTTATTACTTGATAGTTCATGCGAAATACGTTTTACATGGGGTACATTTTAAAGCACGAAATATTAAGCGATGTACCGAAAAATGTTCATGTGCTATGAATTGAAAGAATAAGTAGCCGTTTGCGTTCTAATGTGCCAATAAATGTTATAGTTACGGGCATGATGTCGAGGGGTTAGTAGAAGTCGCTGCCACAATGGTCAATAAAGAAGATATATAAGATAAGAGCGAGTCCACAACGATAGCGATACTTTATCGATCCTATAGTACTGTAACTTTAATACTCTCGCCCTAAGAGGTAATGTGTAAAATATGAGCGTATTCTAAGTTCACACATGCGTGTAAGTAAATCTCTAACTTCACTGTGTTGTTGTTATTCATATGCAAATCACGTGTTTCATTTCATGTTCAAAAGATTGATAGTGTCGAAGGGGCTCATGGTGCTCAGACCCATTTACAGTTATGTTGTAAAAGCTGTAGAGGAGAGCCTGGTGCGCTCCGTTTATGTTACATGCAGTAGTCGGTAATTGTTAGAAGGGATTCGAACGCCTATTACATATACGTCATATGTTGAGTCAGGAGGTAGTTGGAAGAAGGGGGTCTCGCTCGCTCAATCCACGCTGCATATAGCCTGTGGCAAATGGATGAAGGGGCCTCGCACGCCCCACATACGCTGCATATAGCCTGAGGCAGCCGGATGAAGCGGCCTCGCACGCCCGATCCACGCCACATATAGCCTGAGACGGCTGAATGAAAGGACCTCGCATGCCCGGTCCACGCTGCGTATTGCTTGAGTTGGCTGGATGAAGGGACCTCGCACGCCCAATCCACGCCACATATAGCCTAAGACGGCTGGATGAAGGGGCCTCGCATGCCCGGTCCACGCCGCGTATTGCTTGAGGTAGCTGGATGAAGGGGCCCCGCACGCCCGGGCCACGCTGCATATAGCCTGAGACAGCTGGATGAAGGGGCCTCGCACGCCCGATCCACGCCACATATAGCCTGAGACGGCTAAATGAAGGGACCTCGCATGCCCGGTCCACGCTGCGTATTGCTTGAGTTGGCTGGATGAAAAGGACCCGCACGCCCGTTCCATGCTGCATATTGCTTGAGGTGGCTGGATGAAGGGACCTCGCACGCCCAATCCACGCCACATATAGCCTAAGACGGCTGGATGAAGGGGCCTCGCATGCCCGGTCCACGCTGCGTATTGCTTGAGTTGGCTGGATGAAAACGACCCGCACGCCCGTTCCATGCTGCATATTGCTTGAGGTGGCTGGATGAAGGGACCTCGCACGCCCAATCCACGCCACATATAGCCTAAGATGGCTGGATGAAGGGGCCTCGCATGCCTGGTCCACGCTGCGTATTGCTTGAGGTGGCTGGATGAAGGGACCTCGCACGCCCAATCCACGCCACATATAGCCTGAGACGGCTGGATGAAGGGGCCTCGCATGCTCGGTCCACGCTGCGTATTGCTTGAGGTAGCTGGAAGTAGGAGCCTCGTACGCCCGATCCACGCCACATATAGCCTGAAGCGGCACGTTGAAAGGGCCTCGCACAAACGATATTTAATACCGTCAAAATATTGTATTTTAATTCTCAGATATACAGATTTTCTTTACGTTTTCTTCAAATTTCCCAGTACGTGGTATGTCACAAAATAAAATTGTTACAATCACTTCATGAATGTATTAGGGCAGTCAAAATCGGTGTGGTGCTATAAGACAAGCGCTAACCCTTGAGGTGCCGCGATCTCACGTTACAGATATAGTACTTATAATCACATTCTACGTATTTGTTCAGTTTTAAAATTACTTACTCAAAACATGATGTTGTGATCTATGAATTCGAATTTAGACTGTTTTAATTTTAGTAAACTTACATTTTAAAATATCAACAAACTTTAACTTTAGTGAAGAGTACACGCCTTGCAATACATAACGGAGTGTTGGTACAGACTTTGTTATATGGCAGTGAAACCTGGGTATGCCAGAAGAAGCATAAAAGCAAGTTGAATGCAGTGGAGATGCGATCTCTTCGTAAAATGTGTGGCGTTAGCATAGCCGACCGAAAGCGAAACGAAGAGATTCGCAATATGGCAGGATTGAAAGATGACCTTATCACAAAAATTGATAGGGGCGTACTCCGATGGTTTAGCCATGTTGAGCGAATGAGTGAAGACCGAATGGTGAAGAAAATATATAGCGCAAAAGTAAATATTAAAAGGTGTCGAGGTAGACCGAGACTAACTTTCAAAGACCATGTGAGCAAATTACTCGAAGAAGGGAAGGTTAAGAGTACTCGGATACCTAAACGTGCATGTATGAAGAAGTTAATGAACCTGAAAGAAGCGAAAGAGGTATGTAAGGATCGTGACACTTTGCGATCTGTTCTCTCTAGCTACCCCGTTAGGGATTGAGCGTGAAGATAAGTAAGGAAGTAAGTAACAAACTTTAAGAAATACTGTTGAAAATGTATAACACATTTGCCATTTCCTAAGAATGCATATAAAATATATTTTGTACCGTGCACTGCTTTGAAACGTTCTCGAAATGTCTTTTAGAAAAATATGATGCAGGAAATAGGTGGAACCCCGGAGTAATTTGTGTTTGCGTTTGCGCTCGACACTCTCTGAATTTAATTTATTACTAGATTGCATTCAGTTAAACTAGAAAATGAATAAATCTTGTTTTACGTGGTAGAGCCATGCTGCAGTTATATTAGTAGTTTAGTTGTAGCACGGTCGGCTCGACCGGGGAAGGACCACGCTCTCACAGAATATCAGCGTGAAATGGTAGCTTGATGCTGCTATGTTTCGTATGGTGAGTGTAGAGAACCAGAGACCCTTTTTACTGGAAATGAGGCATTCCATCTTAGTCCTCACGGGTGACAACGCATCTGCATTTTGATTCGTAATCGAAGATAGGTGTAGATGTCAATGGGCCGCAGCAACCACTTACCATCAGGTGGACTGTGTGCTCGTTTATCACCCTGCCCTATAAAACATATCGTTGGGTCATAAGGTACTTTTCAAAATTTTAATAAAGACATATGTTTAAACTTTATATTTAATTAAACGGCGTTATGGGATTTAAATAACTCAAATAAGGGATTTAATTTGCGCATATAATGTGGTAAAAGATTTAAGTTTCCGTTAGTAGCAAGATTAAATAAAGTAAAGTAAAGTTACAGCCTATATACGTCCCACTGCTGGGCACAGGCCTCCCCTCATTTATGAGAGGGTTTTAGGGCAAGGAAGTGTCAGCCACGCTGCCCCAATGCGTGTTGGCGAACTTCACATGTCTTCGAAATATTTTTTTTTCTTATTCCTCAGACATGCAGGTTTCCTCACGATGTTTTCCTTCACCGCCGAGCACGTGGTAAATCAGCACTTAAAATTGCATTTAACAATTTCATTGGTGCCGGCGGGGATCGAACCCGGGTTACTCGCGCTCTGTTATATTTACAGCGAGCGTTAACCATCTGAGCTATCACGGCTCTGTACCAAACTTATGATAAAGAAATTAATTAACAGGTCTATTTACGTTGGCCATAAATTAAAAAAATAACACTATTAACTTGTGTCTAGAATATCTTCTTTGAAATATTATTTTAAAGTTTACGTTACTGAGAGAGTAATTGGTTATCGCAAATCTAATAAAATTTATACCAACATGGATAAATAATGTCCTACGATGCATGCACGTGTATGGTGAAGATACGTACTGTTTCTGTAGTTATTTCTATACTATCGCTTATTAGGAACAGGTGAGGCCCAGATTAGACGTTGCCGCTATAAAATAGGTATTGTCACTGGATCCAACATTTGAGTAAGGGGACGTCACGTTTTAATATTATTTTTGCCAAAACCAGAGATTATTTGGGACTAGCGCCTGCTCCTGCTCCAGTTTCGTCTTAATAGGATCTATTAATGTGGCGTTATTTAGAATCAGTAATATCGAAGACCATTTATTCAATCAAATTTTTGCTTTTTCAACTTTGTTATCTTAAGGTTCTTTGGATAACATACAGCCAAAATCCTTTCTGCAATATACGGCAGTGCTCTCTGTCTGTTTGTTAGGTTCATTGCGATCGGTTCAGCCGGTCCGGTGACTAGTCTAGACTGACAGACATGAAGACAAACACAATTTTAAAAATGATTAAATAAATATATAATAAATATCATGCAAGTAGCTCAAAACTTAATAACATAAGCTTAATAGAAGCCAATTATTTCAAAACTACACAGTTAATTTTCATTTATGTGTGTAATTAAGCGTGCTCTAAACAACGGTAGAGCCGGCGGTAGAAAACATTAATTATTAAGGACCCGCTCGGCTTTGCACGACTATCGTTGTCGACAACAGCACCACCTACTGGGTCCTATTGAGTTTTTAAACTATTCAGGAACCTACTCAAATACGCATAAAACATTAGCATCGTTCGAGCCGTTTTTGAGTTTTAGCGAGAATAACGAAAAATAACGGTAACGGTAACGGAATAATAAATATGTATATATATATATATATATATATATATATATATATATATATATATATATATATATATATATATATATATATATATATATATATATATATATTTGGGGCCCTGCACTCTATTGTGAAGAGTCAAAATGTGTCGGGCACGTGATAAATCAAATTAAAATATTTGTTTTTGGATTTTTTTGTTTTTAAAAAACGTGAAAAACACTAGGATATTTTTCTGTAAAGTGGAGGCGGTTTACATATATAAATTGCATAAGGACAAACATCCAGACCCGCAACAATTGCTTGTAGGCCATACAAATATTACAAACCCGCGGCCCTCATCGCAATAACTCATTGCTAAGCTAATGTGCCACGGAGCTGTCAAGGTAAAATAATACATTGAAAAACGATAGACAATTTCACCGAACTTTTCTTTTGATATTAAAAGTATACGTCAAAGAAAACATTCGAGACTCAGACTCAAATGGAAACAACCTTACAATCACTCTTAGAAACAAAGTTATGTCGAATTGATCGCTGTGTCGCTGTTATGGCTTGAGAGTGTGCAGGCTGTGAAAAAGCGTAGCAATTATGGTAAATACGAGTATCCCTCTTATGAGACAATAATGGAGGAGGCTTATGTACTGCCGAGGAATTTTTATATTCTGTAATGGTAATGATAGATTGGTGATATATAATACGAGACGCTATTTATTTATTTATTTATAACATACATGCATATAAGCTAACAGATGATAGCATCCAACACGCTGGCAACATTAGGATACATTATGTTAAAATTGTCTATTTTAAGTCATGATTAAATTACCAAATAAATCGCATTAAATAAAAATAAAAATAAAAAAATTTGTTGCATTCATTGCAGAACAAATAAAATAATGAAAAATATAAAACGAAAATAATCAATTTATTAAAACGAAAATAGTCAAATTAATAAAACAAAAAGACCAAAATAGTCAAACAAAATATTACACATCATTAAAATAGTAATTATAATAATCAATGTCAGGAATAAAAAATTATATAATGTCAGTTACAATATTTCTTAATTTACTTATAAGTTTACTCAATCCATCAGCAAATAAGTCAAGATCAGCGTACTGAGCAAGTATGTCACCAATCATTCGTAAAGCGCGGATAGTAGGCGCGTGCTCGCCGCGCCTGGTGCGCGCGACAGGACGCGCTAGCAAACGAGGCCGGCGGCGCGGTGCTAGCTGCAGCCCTGACTCCTGTCGTATATTACGGGGAACTAAGATGCGTACACTCTCTAGTATCTGCGGACTATCGATATTATGATAGAGTATAGAGAGATAGTGTGTCAGAATTAGCATAACCCTCCTAAATTTCAAAGTTTCCATACCAACCATGACTGATACGAACAAAGAAGGATATAGGTGAGGATAGTACCCGTATTGCTTCCGAAAGCACCATCGGGCAAACTTACGCTGTATCTTCTCGACCATAAGGACATACTTGTCCTGAAATGGGTCCCAGACAACAGCACCATATTCCAGCTTGCTACAAACAAATGCGTTAAACATTATTTTAGCAACCACTTTGTTGTCAAATTGTGTTTACCTTAATGTTTAGGCAACTGTAACTGTCCTTCAGACTCCCTCGAGACACAACATGCCTCATCGTGATAATGAACATGTTAAGTTGTACAATAAGAATAACAATATTTAGAATATTTTTTAGGAAATTAACACAATGGCAAAATTAAAAAATGTATTTATTTTATGGACTATGAGAATAAATAAAGTAATAAAAGCCCTTATATCTGGATTATACTAATTATTTTACATCTACGCAAATTATATTTTGATTTTTTACACATATGTGATATGTGTAAAAAAGACACCACACTATCAAATGGAGTCGAAGTCAAGCACTAGCTTATAAACGATATGTAATATGACAATTATCTATACATATTAATAACATTTAATTGTCTGTCTGTCGTTGAAATTACTGGCGGGTTGTCTATAGATACACGGTACTTGATTTTAATTATGCTTTCAGTTTAGAAGGCTTATCAGGCTTAAGCTTAAACCTTTTACACTGTTTTTGGATGTCGGAAATGCGTTTTGAATTAATTACGATAAAAACAAATTTCACTAAAAATTGCATATAGCGAAATGCAAATATATCTATTTGTTCTCGTATTATGAAGTAGACATCCCGTACTTGATTTTTTAATTTTGTTTCCAATTTAGGAGGTTTGTCAGGGTTAAGCTCGAACCTTTTACACTACTTTTGGATCTAGGAAATGCCTTTTGAATTAATAACGATAAAAATAAATTTCACTAAAAATTGCATATGACGAAACGCAAATATGTCAATTTGTTTTTTTTTTTAACACAGATACAGTTATAAAAAAGTTAGTCACTCGGACCCAGATAATCCATTTGTGGTTGAAGATGGGAACTCATATACAACAAAGTGAGTCGCAGTGGAGAGCAGTTAAGAGGTTTTTCAGAAAACAAAATTATAACAATTCACATTACATTACTTCATTGTCCACTATCACAGCAGAATTTAGGGCAACCTGACTTTATAGATACGATTGGTCGAATCGTTTCTAAAACCGAATTAGCACGCCGAATTAGCAGGTCTTCACGTAGTTTAGTCTGCCCTACCCCTAGAGTGTTTTTATAAAGTCGAAGCTGCGGGGGCGAGCATGGGTGCCTGTGATTTACTACGCAAGTGTGAAGGGGTTGCACTTACCACAGTGTCGAAGCCGTTGCAAAAGTAACTTTGTGTCAATATTCCTACTTAAAAAAGTGAGGTTATGATTTTACAAAAAAATTATTACTCATAATCTATACATTTCCACAAATAGAGAAGGGTAGGGGGGACTTCTGCTGAACCCTCATTCTCCTCCCTCCCACTCCCACCACCGTACTCGAGTACCGAATGTCTATAGTTTAACTTTACTGGCTTTTATTGAACTCATGCGGTTATTAGCATGCTATGCTATTTGACCGTCCGGGCTAATCTCTGGAATGTTTTTTTAATTTTATACGGTAGGGTGACAAACGAGCACACAGTCCATCCAATGGTAAGTGGTTACTGCGGCCCATCACAGACTACATCTACATCTATCCTCGATTATGAATCAAAATGCAGATGCGTTGTCACCCGTGAGGACTAAGAGGGAATGCCTCGTTTCCAGTAAAAAGGGTCTCCGGTTCTCTACACTCACCATACGAAACACAACTGCATTAAGCTACTATTTTACGCTGGTATTCTGTAAGAGCGTGGTCCTTCCCCGGTCGAGCCTACCCATTCGTGCCACAACTATACTCTGCAGCATGGCTCTACCACGTAATAAAGTTTGAACGTAATAAATGGTTGACCGGATTGAGACAATACTTTACGAACCGATAGAGATCAATGCCAGGAGAGACCTAGGGTATATGTTATCGGACGTAAAACTGATAAATGGTCATTGATTACCTTCAGTCTGAACAGCGCCACATTAGAAAATCCCTTCTAGATAAATCTCGGCCGGGCCGCCTGTTTTGACCAGACATAAAAACAATCAAATGGGTTGTTGTGTCAATACTATATAGGAGGTCTATGTTTGGTAGTGGACTTTTGACAAGCTGATATGAATAAACTCATGAAGGCATTATTTTAATAGGTAATTTAAAGGAAGAAATTATCTAACGTTTCAAATGATAATGTATTGCTCTCCAAGATTTTCTAAGTAGTTGTTATCTCTTATATATACAAGACTAGTATAATGTAGTCCATATTAACTAAAAATAATAATCAATCCTATTCTAACTCCATTGACATAATATGTACTTGACATGGAACTTAATTAAAGTTTCTAGTTTAACACCTAACAAATACATCTCCTTCGAGTTTACTGCCATCATTAGACGCTCCCACGCAAACAAACATCGCTTAATTATTGATTAAAACTACTTTTACGGATTTTATCGCGTTTTATTTGTTTTAAATACCCGACGTTTCGGGTGCTTTCCAGCACCCATGGTCACGGGGGACTGAGATGACTGACGTCCCGATGTCAAAGTTAACCCGGAGTACCTTCAGCTTTTTAATTACATTGACAATGAAACCATGGTCAGTTTTGATGTTCAGTCTCTATTTACATGCCTAACTGTTGAAGACTGCATCTCAATTATAACTAGGAAACTAGATAAAAATAACATGCCACCAGAATATGCAGTACTACTAAGACATTGCCTTACATCTGTCTATCTATTGTGGAAGGAAGAGTTTTACAAGCAAGTAGATGGTGTTGCGATGGGCTCACCTGTATCTCCCATTGTCGCCGATATATTCATGAAAGACTTTGAGGAGAAGGCCCTCCTTACTGCACCAGTTACTGCAAGGTTCTACAAGCGGTACGTAGACGATACTTTCACAATTTTACCATCAGACAAAGTAACCGCATTTTTAGAACATCTTAATTCCATACACTCTAAAATTCATTTTACTATGGAGTTAGAGGCAAATAATTCGTTAGCTTTCCTAGATATGCTAGTCATCCGAAATCCTAACAACACCATAGCTCATACTGTGTATAGAAAAAAGACCCATACAAACCGATACTTAAATGGTGAATCTCACCATCATCCTTCACAGTTAGCTACCGTGGGCAAATCTTTTGTTACAGAGAGCACGAGGGATCTGTGACAGCAAACACCTGGCCGTCGAACTTCAGCACGTCAAGCGGGATCTGCACGACAACAAGCTTCGGGTCCTGCACCTCCATCACAGTGACCGAGTGAAGCCGGCCACATTCGAGAGTTTGCCTGCTGTACTACCATATGTCAGAGGTGTCACAGACAAGATTGGTTACATCTTGAAGCGAGCTTCTATTAGAACATTCTACAAGCCGCCGAAGAAGATTAGTCAGTTCTTACCATCCGTCAAGTGTCATATTCCTCTACAAGATGCAGGAGTGTACAAGCTTGATTGTGATTGTGGTCTCTCATATATAGGGCAAACAAAGAGATCAATTAGAACCCGCGTAAAAGGACACATAGCTGACGTGAAGCATCAACGTTCCGAGAAGTCTGCAGTTTACGATCATATCCTAGATGGCCCCAACCATTACATCAAATTTGATAGACCACAAATCCTCGCGACAGAACATCGATTCCTACCAAGGATGATAAGTGAGGCTATTGAAATTAAAAAACATCCTGATTTCAATAGAGAAGGAGGCTGGGTACTACCACCTGCTTAGGATTCTATAATTAATAAAATTAAAACTAAACCCAAGCATACCACTGCAAGATTTGAAAACACAATTAGTTCATTCTGCGTAGATCGGACCAATGACATTAATTAAAAAGCTGAATGTATTCCGGGTTAAATTTGACATCGGGACGTCAGTCACCTCAGTTCCCCGTGACCATTCCACCCACCATAAAACGTCGGGTATTAAAAACAAATAAAACGCGATAAAATCCGTAAAAGTAGTTTTAATCAATGTATAGTGTTCGCGTAAATATAAGAAATCATTATCGGTTAATTACTTTACCTATTCAGTTACAAAGCGAAATCATTCAGATGAGACGTGACATTTTGCTCATACAGTTAACTAATATTTGTTGTTTTAACCTTTGTTAATATTACATGTTGTAAATATCACAATAGCTGTTACGTTACGTTTCTTACTTATATAATATTTTTAAGTAGTCAGGTTTATAATATTTTACCAATTTTCCGCATAGTAACGGTACAAGGTAATCCATTACACCATTTTGTATAGTGACGTCGTAAGTGGTCACTATTGGAAATGCCAGAAGGATCTTTTGTCTTTCAACAGATAACGGTAAAATCATAATATGAGAAAAATCCTGATCACAGGTGACAGAGGGCAGAATTTAATAGTGACGTCATGTGCTGGCGTCACCAATCCTGTCCGTCTATCCTATCAAGTGTGGCGATTATGGCAAACTCTCTCTACTAACGATATAAACCAAAGTCCACGGACAGAATTGTTGCGATGTGATGATGAAGAAGAATAGCTCTATATTCTTTCCAGGTATAATAATTAAATAATTCTTATGAGGTATAATAAATGATCAAAGAGATCGGTAATTGCTATAAGTGTAAAATATAATGCACAATTCGAAATACACTTTCAATCAGTTTTCTCAGATATAACACACATGAAAAAACATAAAAACAGATAAGTATATCAAAGGGTACGATGGAGAAATAATGTCTTACAGATCGTTCACATCGCTGACTGAAAACATAGTGATGGTGGAATAATCGATTCATATACTGATGACGAAATCAAATGCACCTAGTACCAAAAGGGTCCCAATGTGAGGGTTAGGTTTTACTCTCATTGATCTACCCCGTGTGTTTATTATCTGGGGGCATACCTCCAAAAAGCGTTTTGAAAGCGTTTTGAAAACACCTGTTAACTAAAATTAAACTATACTAATGACCTTAAGCTTAAATTCATAAGATACATTGAAGAGACTAACCTTCGTTAATTACATAATATTTAGAAATCAGAAAGCTAAAGATACCTCTTTAACTCAACATTAATGGCCGAGATGCCGAGCCATAATTATTTTATTTACCTAGATATTAACATTGGAAGAAAGAAATAAATTTAGTGGAAATGTAATGACTGATTTTGTATTCGTTACAGTTACTGTTACAGCTTATTACAAGTCCAACGCTGAATATAGGACCGCCTCGTAGCGTGCTTCACAGCGGTGATATTTACCACAGTTGCTAAGCTTTGCAGGTGAGTTGGCAACCGCAATTTTTTATTTCTTAGTTCTTATTGTGATAACATTTCAGTCCATATCCTGATTTCATTTTCTCTGTAGCCTCTAACCACACAATGATATAGGGTAAGAGTCAGAGTGTAAGGTCATAATTTTTTATTAAAAATTAAAAAAAAAACATTTATCTACATCCTACCTGATGGACTATAGTCCTGAACGATAAATCATACTATCTTATAAAAATACTAAGCAAAATATCCACATGTAAATATTTATACGAGGGGCAGGAAGCACCTTCAGAGAATTCAGACTTCGATACGGACTATAATGCATCATATCCAGGAGTAAGAAAAACGTGACGTGTAAAGGTCAAAGTAAACGAGCTTAAATAAACGAAAATAAAAAAAAACTACAATGAACGCTGCAAAAAGTAACATAAGTGTTACATTATATGTAAAGTTTATTCCATTAGTTTTAACCGTGTAGTGGCGGTTGAGAATATCCACTACCCCATATCTTCCCGTGGGTGTCGTAAGAGGCGACAGAGGGAGACAGGCAGGAGATGGGCAGCAGCATTTTCCTGATAACAACTATGAGATAATAAAAAACTGCGGTTGCCAACCCGCTCGTCAAGCGTGGCAACTATGGCAAATATTGGCAAATATCCCCCCATGAGCAACGGACCGTGCTTTGTGGCATTGCTTGGGGGAGGCCTATGTTCAGCAGTGGACTTGTGAAGGGCTGTAACGATGATAATGATGATGATGACTATTAAAATACTTGAAAGATACCCTAAACTTAAACAAGAGAGAAGTGTAAATTAAATACTACAATAATTATGAGTAAAGAGTTTAAAATTGAACACAAACCAACTAAAAAGTTTGATTTATTAGTTGAATACTTTTTACCATTACTTTAGTAATGGCGCTATTTTCTTCAGACATAATATAAGCTAGACATTTATGAACGTTTGTGAGTAATAAATTTTTAATTTTTTAAACCAAGTCCAACCCAAAAAAAAATATTGAAGCGAGTAATAACTAACTTATATCTCATTAGCTTGACTTAAAAGTTTTCGGGGTTTTGGATTAAAGCACGAGTGGGACGGAGCGTTGAATTCATAAATAGGTGACCTCTCCAAATTAGCGTTTATGTTTAGGGTGTCTCTCACCGTTTGGTGATCGCTACCAGTTTTCACCTTCGCGATCACTGAGTCATCTCTAAACAGTTGTCATCTGGTCGTCATAATGAAGTCAAGTTCACCTGTTGTAGAACTGCCGGGGCTCGAGGGGTCCTACTGGAAGAAAGAGTTCATTATAAAGAGCACCACTTTCTCTATAAATTCGGTCATCTGCTGGCTCTTTGGGTTACATTGCTCTATCCCGAATTACCCTACTATCACCTCACCGTTCTAATTTCCCATTTACGTCGTATAGTGGGTTTTGGAGTAACATGGCTCTAGAGCAGTGATTCCCAAAGTAGTCTATATCAGCCCCTAGGGGTCTATGAAAACCTGCGTGGGGTCTACGTCAGCGAAAAAAATTTGGGAGTCCATGAAATGAAAATAGGGGTCCACGATAGTGGATCTCAACACATACACTGAGAGTACCTATTTACTTACATCATACTATCTTATAATATCAAAACATATACATTATTTTTAAAAGTACCTATGAAGTAAAAAAAATATTATATATGTTTATAAAATTGTGTAAGTTGTAGGATGTTGGTATTCGCTTTGTGGTCGCAATACATTTTGAACTTGTAAAAACCTGAGAGTCGCAGTCTCAGAGCTTCGCTACCTTGCACTGTCTTGTTCAATTCGTCACTCTATAAATACGAATGTGGGACAAATACGTTTAATCGTTTCCTGAATCTTAAAAGGGAAAGTGCTAAGAAAATATTTAAAAAAATATAAACAGATGTATATCACACAAATTATAGTGAGTCAGTGTTATTTTGTTTGAGAGTGCTGGAGAAAAGTAAGTACATTATTTTTTATTAAATTTTAGTTTTGTACTCGTAGTTACAAAAGATAGATAAATTACGCCAATCATGACTAGTTATTAGTAGTTTAATATTCAATCATGCAAATTTACACGAGTACTCCTCAATAGTTTCTTTTTGAAAGTTTTCAAGCAATCGGTATTATAATTACAGGGCAATCTCCGTAATTCGAGCTAATTGTTGCAAGAAGATGTTCGAATTTAGGAATGTTTTCGGAAAAATCAAAAAATATTTTTAATATACAGCTGCTGGATTTTCTGTCTTATTTAAATAATTTAATTTTGCCCACAGATGACTGATGCCATGTCTGAATCTAAAAAGAAATGTAGACAGTACAGTGTCGATTATTTGAAATTTGGCTTCATTCCATCATTGCCGGACAAACAATTGCCTATGTGCCTTTTACGCAACAAAGTTTTAGGCAATGACGCTATAAAACCAATTAAACTGCAAGATCATCTGAGAAGATGCCACCCTGATAAAACAGAGAAAGATTTGAAATACTTTAAAACACTCAAAGATAAACTTCAGAAGAGACCTACACTGGACAGAATGTTCGCTTCGACGTCACAAAAAATGATGATGATTTGCGGGCGTCTTACAATATCTCGTTACTTATAGCAAAATCCGGAAAACCGCATACTATCGGAGGGAAGTTAATTTTGCTAGCCGTTGAAGAGGTTTTAAAAACTGTTTTACACAAACCTGCATCTGATATCATTAAAAGAATTCCATAAGCAACAATACTGTTGAAAGACGTATTGATGAAATGCGTTCTGATATACAACTGGACGAGTCAACTTTACCTGATAATGCGGCATTATTATTGACATATAATAATAATAATAATAATAATAATAAAGCCCTTTATTCCGATCTAATAGCATTTAACATTAAAACTTAAGATAAAAGAATCTACTAACTATAAACTATAAAATGTCTCTTAGTTCGGCGTGCCTATTGGCAAAGGCCTCCTCCAACGATTTCCATTGTTGTCTATCTTGAGCAACCCTTCTCCAGTTTGGTCCTGCTGTAAGTTTTATTTCGTCTTCCCATCTTGCAAGCTGCCTTCCTCGTCTTCTTTTGCCGTCCCTTGGATACCATTCTGTTACTCTCCTGCTCCACTTTCCCATCTTGTCACGCATCATATGTCCTGACCATCTCCACTTCTGTTGATCGATTCGTTTGAGTATGTCAGTAAGTTTTGTTAAATTCCTAAGGTCAATATTTCTGATCTTATCCTGTCTTTTATAGCCGGTCATACTCCATTGCTCTTTGTGCCACTGCAAGTTTTTCTCTCAATACCTTTGTGCGGGTCCAGGTTTCGCATCCGTATATTAGACAAGGTAAAATGCAAGTATTAAATGCTTTCCTTTTTATTGACATGCTTAAGTCTTTGGACTTCATGATCTCTTTTAATGACCAGTATTTCTTCCAAGCTGTTGCGATCCTAAAGTTAATTTCTTTTGTCATTTGATCTTCAATGGAAATTACTTGACCCAGATATATGTAGTCTTTTACATATTTTAGAGTATCGCCGTTTATTGTGATGTTAAAATGTGTGCTGTTCGTCATTATTTTGGTCTTGTTGGGGTTCATTTTTAGTCCAACTTTTATGCTTTCTTCATTTAGATTATTAATCATAAATTCGAGATTTTCGGGACGTTCTTCAATTAATACCAGGTCATCTGCAAACCTTAAATGGTGCAGTTTTGACCCGTTTATATTGATGCCATACTTATCCCAGTATAGGTTGCGGAAGATATTTTCTAACACAACCGAGAACAATTTTGGGGATAAAGGATCTCCCTGCCTCACACCTCTTTGTATGCTAAATTCATCTCCCAAAGTTTCCAACTGGATTCTGGCCTTACTGTCTGCGTAGATGTTCTTTATGATTTTAGTATACACGCTTGGTATTCCCTGTTGATTTAGACTTTCCCATATGTATTCGTGGCTTAAGCTATCAAAGGCCTTGGTATAATCTATAAAAGCTACATAGATGTTTTTGTTGTATTCGTTATATTTTTCTAGTACCTGTTTGATCGTATGGATATGGTCAATTGTTGAAAATCCTTTCCTAAAACCTGCTTGTTCAACGGGCTGTTGTTCATCTAACAATTTGCTAATTCTGTCTAGTATTACTTTTGCAAAAACTTTGTATACGTTTGACATCAGGCTTATCGGTCTATAATTTTCTATGTTTTCCTTATCACCTTTTTTGTATAGTAGTATTATGTGAGATTTAGTCCATTGTTTTGGAATTTGGCTACTTGTTAAGATTTCGTTAAAAATCTTTGTAAGAATTGGAGTCAGTTCTTTTATATTTCCCCTCATAAGTTCGTTGGTAATTTTGTCTGGTCCCGGGGACTTCTCCATCTTTTGGCTCTTAATTGCCTTTTCAACTTCACATAATAGGATATCCGGTACAGGCTCTGATTTCCTTTCGTCATTTTGTTGAGTGAGCACTCTGCTTTGGTGACCAGTTGTTTTTTTGTGCTGGCTGGCATACAGTTGACGGTAGAAACTTGTGGCTAAATCTTTAATTTTCTGTCGTGTCGTGGTAGTATTGCACCTATCTTTTAGTTTGGGTATCCATTCGTTGCCTACTTCTCGCAGTTCTTTCAGAGCTTTTTTCACACCCCCCTTTTTTTGGATGTAGTGCTCGAATGTTTTCAATCTCTTGACCTTGCGATCTTTGCGTATACTTTCTCTTACTCTTTTGCTTAAATCTGCAACTAACTTCATATTTTCTTTTTTTACTTGGCTAGCTATAAGCTTCTTTCTTTCGCCGATTAGTTGCAAGGTATGCTCACTCAGTTGATACTTATTTGGTTTTTCTGCATTATTTCTTGAGCTATGCAAGCTTTGTAATTCCTTTTCTAGTATATTATATTTCAGTGTTGTATCTATTTCATCGCTTGTTATATGTCTGTTTGTTTCTTTGAACGGGTTGCACTTTATTAGGTAAGGTTGACCTGACAGTTTAATCACATTGTTTTTAATATGATTGCGAGATATTTTTGTTTGGAATTTTTTAAGTGAGCAACGTACCATACGATGGTTTGTATTAAAGTTCAAATTGCTTATACCAGTAGTGTCGGTGAAAGCTTTTGGGTAGTTGCTCAATATATAATCAATTTCATTTTTAAAAGAGCGATCTGGGGAAATCCACGTCCATTTATTATTTTTATTCTTATTAAAGTTGGTATTTAATGCTGATAGGTTATGCTCCATTAGAAATTCAACTAGTTTCTGCCCGTTGCGACTTCTTTTCCCATGTCCGAACTTGCCAAGTACGTATTCGCTATTGTTTTGTCTAGCTCCAATTTGTGCATTGAAATCCCCCATTAAGATTATATGTTTGTCGGTGTTGTTTTTTATAGTTAAAGATATCTCATAATAGAAAGCTTCGAGCACTGATAGTTCGGATTTTTCAGTGGGTGCATATGCCTGTATGATAGACCAAGGTTTCTTATATCCTGGTAGTTTCACATTAAGAATTGCTAATCTATCAGATATTCCTATCAATTCTTGTATATACTCCCTCATTGACTTTTTTATTAAAAAACCAACTCCTCTGCAACCAGCAGTTTCTCCTTTGTGATATAGTATATAGCTGCCGTGATCTTCTATTTTTTCACCCAGTCTTCGCATTTCACTTATACCTAGTATGTCGTATTTTATATTTTCTAATGATTTTTCCAATTCTAGCAAACTTTCGTGAGTTCTAAGGGTTCTCGTATTTAGTGTTGCGATATGAAGTACCTCACATCTTTTAGTTGGAGGGTAGTGGTCTAGTACTCCCGCGGGGACCAACCGTGATGGGAGACTGTTAACTTGTTGTTGTTTATTGTGTTGTAGTTTTCCGGCTTGTGGTGGCTGTATCCTCATTTGTGTATAAATGTTTGTCCGAGAGTGAGTGTGATCTCTCACGTAGGTACTGAAAGGCATCCCGTTTCCTAACTTTGGGATCATTATTTTTTATTTCGCCAACACTAGATTTTGGGCTAGGGGTTTCAGATCTCTTTCTTTTTTCATTTTCTTTCCTATCTATATTTCTTTTTTCCTTCTTTTTAAGCAGAGCTGCTCTTGACAGATCATGTGTAATGTAGGTATTGGATTTCAGTTTCTTCTTATTTTTGAGAATTTGAATCTTCTTTTGAAGAGTTGTTGTAGCAAGTAGTATTGGCCTGATTTTACCAACATCTGTATCACGTTTTCCCAATCTTTGAATTCTATTTATTTCTTCTTCTTTTAGTATGACATCTATTTCCTTCATGGTATTAAATACGAGCGTTTTTAAGTCCTCTTGAGTCTCATTTTTTTGTTCTGGGAGCCCGTGAATTAATACATTATTCCTTTTTCATTTCCTTCCAGATTTTCTATTTTCCTATTAAGTTTTTCAATTTCGCTTTTCAATTTTTCGTTTTCTTCAATGATCGGTTTCATTTTTTCATCAACTTTTTTTAGTACTGTTGTAATGTTTTCTGTTATCGTAATTGTTTGTAGATTAAGTTGTTCTTTCATTTTTTCTAGCAACAGTGACATCTCTGATGATAGTTGAGTTGACATCTTGTGGTGAAACGGAACGTTAATATTTGCAATAAATAGAAAAGAATGTATATTAGTTTTTGAACGCAATCTTATGCTTAGTGAAAACGTACTCTTTTGTCTTTGTCTTTGCTGTTGTACTCAGAAGGGCTAGAACCCAGAGCCGTGAAGCTAGTTAAATAAAAATAAATAAATTTGCTTTTATGTTGGTATGTTGGTACTAACCACTTCGTTGTCAATTACAGTTAACCATATAAACACGCTTGTCTATTATAACAGTTAACCTCACTCCTGCTTCTATAGTATTTTTGCACTTTGTCCAACGTTTCCTTTCGTGTTTCCAATGTATTTTAAAGCACAAACACACAAAGTAATTTTGAGTTCACTCTGGTTTCTGAATAGTGATATTTAACAGTGTTATTTCGTAAATTACGGGAGCGTTGCACAAAAGCGTCTAACATTTACAAGCACCGGAGCCGGAAATCATTATTGTTGACATATGTTCGTTTTATTACGAATCAAGAAATCTACGAAGAACTGCTCTTCGCAAGAACTTTGATAACCGACACTAAAGGTGAATCAATATTTCATGTTTCGAAGGATTACTTCATTGAAAAAGCAATTCCTTTATTAAATATAATATCAGTAGCTACAGATGGAGCACCTGCCATGGTTGGACGTTATCGTGGATTTATAAGCTATTTAAAACAAACTGTGTCAGGGGTGTTAGCAATAGATTGCGTCACCCATCGTCTACATTTAGTTGCTAAAAGTTTGAGTGTTAGATTGCATGAATCACTTCATTTAGTCATTGATGCAGTAAACCGAATCCGAAGCAACGCGTTGAATACGCGGTTACTTGCGCAGTTGTGTGAAGAAAATGACGAAAACTTTCATCAATTACTCCTTCACACTGAAGTACGCTGGCTGTCGAAAGGCTTATGTTTGACAAGATTTTTTGCACTTTTTGAGACTATTTTAGAATTTCTGGATACTAAGGATAAAATTTTAAAAGAAACTTTAATGAAGAGGAAAACAGACATCGCTTATTTAACAGATTTGTTTACAAAATTTAATAAGGTTAGTTTTCAATTACAAGGCGACAGTTTAAATTTGATTAAAACAAAGTCCATCTTATCAGCGTTTCTTGCCAGAGTTAAACTAATGAAGCAAAACATTGGACGGGGCGAATTTTCTCAGTTCCCCAATTTGTTACAGACAAGCTGCCAGGAAGACGACGTTTCAACGTACGTTCAACATTTAAATGCCCTCTATTCAGATTTTGAATCTAGGTTTGAAGATATTTTGACTATGGTAATACCACCGTGGATAATTAATCCATATGGTGACATAGAAGAAACGAATGTCATAATACAAGAGGAACTGACTGAACTAAGTACAAACGAAGAACTTAAGGTTCAGTTTAAAAACGGATATCAGCAATTCTGCTTGCAAAACAATATACCCGTTACTTATCCCGTATTATGGAATAAAGCGAGGAAATTTTTAATTTCCTTTTTATCGTCATACCGAGTGAAAAGGGGTTCAGCGCTGTTACCAATCTCCTAACAAAAAAAAAAAGAAACAGACTGGACATCATTAGCCGAGGAGATTTAAGATTAACCCTTACAAAATTGACGCCAAATGTTGATAATTTATTATTAAAGTCCACCTGATGGTAAGTAGTTGCTGTGGTCCATAGACATCTACATATATCCTCGTTTGCGAATCAAAATGAAGATGCGTTGTCAGCCTTGAGGATTAAGATGGAATGCCTCTTTTCTAGTAAAAAGGGTCTCCGGTTCTCTACACTCACCATACGAAACACAGCAGTATTAAGCTGCTATTTGACGCTGGTATTCAGTGAGAGCGTGGTCCTTCCCCAGTCGAGCCGGCCCATTCGTGCTACAACTATACAATTAATACAGCTGCAGCATGGCTCCACCACGTAAATATATGGGATAGTAGATGTACTTACACCGCAACTACACGGTGACACAGCAGTATTAAGCTGCTATTTGGCGCTGGTATTCAGTGAGAGCGTGGTCCTTCCCCAGTCGAGCCGGCCCATTCGTGCTACAACTATACAATTAATACAGCTGCAGCATGGCTCCACCACGTAAATATATGGGATAGTAGATGTACTTACACCGCAACTACACGGTGACACAGCAGTATTAAGCTGCTATTTGACGCTGGTATTCAGTGAGAGCGTGGTCCTTCCCCAGTCGAGCCGGCCCATTCGTGCTACAACTATACAATTAATACAGCTGCAGCATGGCTCCACCACGTAAATATATGGGATAGTAGATGTACTTACACCGCAACTACACGGTGACACAGCAGTATTAAGCTGCTATTTGACGCTGGTATTCAGTGAGAGCGTGGTCCTTCCCCAGTCGAGCCGGCCCATTCGTGCTACAACTATACAATTAATACAGCTGCAGCATGGCTCCACCACGTAAATATATGGGATAGTAGATGTACTTACACCGCAACTACACGGTGACACAGCAGTATTAAGCTGCTATTTGACGCTGGTATTCAGTGAGAGCGTGGTCCTTCCCCAGTCGAGCCGGCCCATTCGTGCTACAACTATACAATTAATACAGCTGCAGCATGGCTCCACCACGTAAATATATGGGATAGTAGATGTACTTACACCGCAACTACACGGTGACACAGCAGTATTAAGCTGCTATTTGACGCTGGTATTCAGTGAGAGCGTGGTCCTTCCCCAGTCGAGCCGGCCCATTCGTGCTACAACTATACAATTAATACAGCTGCAGCATGGCTCCACCACGTAAATATATGGGATAGTAGATGTACTTACACCGCAACTACACGGTGACACAGCAGTATTAAGCTGCTATTTGACGCTGGTATTCAGTGAGAGCGTGGTCCTTCCCCAGTCGAGCCGGCCCATTCGTGCTACAACTATACAATTAATACAGCTGCAGCATGGCTCCACCACGTATATATATGGGATAGTAGATGTACTTACACCGCAACTACACGGTGACACAGCAGTATTAAGCTGCTATTTTTCTCTAGTATTCTGTGACGTCATAGTCTCCGCGACCTCGAGGGGACCCATTCGTGTTGCATCCATAACACAGCTGCAGCGTGGCTCTACCACGTAAAGCAACAAAAGTGCGCTTTATTTCATAAAACCTCTGCCTTTATCTGTCACACTGGGTGGACGATTGGTAATTACAGGGCTAATACTACCGCACTGATAATACCACTTCTCATTTTAAATGGAATGGGAATTGGGAACTGGGAATAATTAGTAACGACCTTTCTTAATGAATATATAGCCGTTTCTCTGCCGCCATTGTTTTGTTTGTTAATTATTGTTGTCTTTTTCGTCATATTTACGAGTCATAAAATAAAATATCCAAAAATTTATTAATTCTTTCATTTATTATATGAACTGCAACAATTTATTTCGGATGCAGATCATCATAGGTTATTTGTTAGCAATTATTCACTTGTCTTTAGCCAACTTCTGAAAATGTAGAGAATGTGAGATCCATGACTCAATTTTACTGTATTTTTTGTTGAACGTACGTAACGCGATATCTTGGATTGTGAACTGATTTTAATGATTCTCTTATAATGGAATTACTTTAATAATGGAATTTATTAAGGGAATCAATTTAAATCTATAGAAAAACATTCTACCTCTAAGTGTGGAAAAATAGAGGCTGAAATTTTTAATATAAAATTTAGTAACCATTCGATTAACTTTGCTTGTAATATAGCCTAGTATTATAGCGATAGCTTGTGGTATAATATTGTTACAAGCTTAAGGTTCGTGACAGTAAAAACTGCCGATTGAATTAACATTCTATCTGGTCTTAATTCTTCTGTTCGATACTATATGGCGCTGTTGGTCGAAAGTCAAGATCGACATTTTCTAGAAAGCTCTCCTCGCTTTGGTCCCCGACACTAGATGGCGCTAGTGCCAGGTACCTGACATTAACTTAGGCGCCCAACACTGTCACCTCCTAAGACATGCTCGTCCCGAGCATAATTGGTCCCATAATAACGCGCCAGGCGATCCGCATGGACGATCTTAGGAGTCCCTCTTGCACCTTTCTGAAACGGCTCCGCAATGTCAAGGGCTGTCCTTATCATGATGCACCAGGATTGTACAATTTCGATGCTCCTCTACTACCTGTCTGAGGTCCCTTCACAGCCGCACAACTTGTATATGTGCGACTCCAATCCTCTCCATCGTCACGATAATGGACCCAGTAAAACTGTTCTCGGATCTTCAGTAGAGTTTGTTTGACACCCTGATGGACTCCTAAACAACCATTATGGTATACCTATAGAACATTCGGCACCTTAGTTGTTTCCTCGACCATTGTCCCATTTACGGCACAGGACTCCATCCTGAATCAGCAAGCTGTCCCATTAAACCCAATAGCTTTTAGTGATCGAACTCATTGCTGAGACGTCGCTCTACTTAGGCTTGGTAGCACGAGCCTTCATCCATTCTAGAATTGGCTTGATGTCCGGATATGCCTGCTGTGCATCTTGTAATCTGTCCTTCCACTCGTTGCTGAGGTGGTCTGTCTTGTGCATCCTCACGGATACCACTTCTTTACTCTCTTGCCTAGTACAGTGCTTGCAATCTTCAGAACAAGGTCTCCTTGACAATGCATCTGCGTAGTCATGCAATGTCCTGCTACAGTGTTCAATCACAAAGTCGTGTTCCTGTTGCTGGGTGGTGCTGTTAGCCACACAACCCTCTCGACAGCCATTATACGTTGTCAACCCGATTGTTCACTTGGTCGATTCGGTTTTCAGCTTTCTTCGATTCGGGTTTCAGCATTTGCGATTTGAGTTTCAGCTTTCGACAGGCAGTTGTCATGCTGAGCAACCCTATCCTTCACCTCCTTTATCTCCTTGCCGAAGGTAGCGTGAAGGTCTTTCATGAGGAGCATCTGCTCTTCCAACTGACGGGCCTGTTCCTTTTATCCGCCCCGCAGCTGCTCTTTCAACCGACGGACCTGTTCCTCCTGTCGGCGAGCCTGTTCCTCCTGTCTGCGAGGCTGTTCCTTCTTATGCTCTTTCAACCATCGGACCTGTTCCTCTTGTCCACCCCGCAGCTGCTCTTCCAATCGGCGTGCCTGTTCCGCCTGCTGGCGAGCCTGTTATGCCTGCTGGCGAGCCTGTTCCTGCAGCATCATAATGAGAGCACCTAAGTCGGGTGCTGCAGGTGTAGGAGCTGTTGGCGGACCAGCCTCCGAGGCTGGTAGTTGGCCCTCCGACGTCTGCAGTGTTGCACTACCAAATCTTTTCTGGTCCGTCTCCTGCTGGCGTTGACTTCGGGTACGGACACCCTCCGTTTCCTCCTTAGGTAAAATTGGCATAATTTGATCCCACTTCTGACACCAATTGTTACGAGCTTAGGGTTTGTAACAATAAAAACTGCCGATTGAATTACCAAAAACTACACTTTTGTTACCGAACACCAGTTAAAACTTAAAAGACACTAATAATTAAACTTAAAAGACATTAATAATTAAATATCACTAATATATTAGGCCTTTTCCACCGAAACATCTAGAATGTTCCTACAAATACGCGCACCAACCGATCAGGCGCAGAAAGTTCGAGTGTGGGGCTTCTAGAAAGCTAAATTCTTCTGTTTGATACTAGATGGAGCTGTTGGTCGAAAGTCAAGATTTACATTTTCTAGGAAGCCCTCCTCGCTCTGGTCCCCGACACTAGATGGCGCTAGTGCCAGGTACCTGACGTCAACTTAGGCGTGCAACAATATTGATTGGTCCGCTCGTAAGGCTCAAACAATAAATCTCTCAAGAAAATAAAAACAAAAAAAAGATGAAATAATAATTTAATAATTTCTTAACCTTAATAAAATTAACATAGCCGTTAATTTTTCGATACACTCTGCCTCCAAACTTAAATCTTATTATTTTTTTAGGTTTTCGCTGTCAGATTTTACTATTTTAATATTAAATATTGATTCACTGGCTTAAAATATGCCTATTCTTTGTGCTGGCAGTGATATCTAACTATTAAATTAATAAACAATGTCAGCTGCAAAGTCAGAAATATAGCAACATTAAATATATAAAACATTTAAATTAAAGCTAAACGATTTAAATTAAAGCTGGCCTACAATTTTGTGCACTGATTAAAATACATAGCTGACTCGAGAGCACTTGTGCGAAAATTCACATTTAATATTAAAGTTACTTCGCATGATTTAAAAAATGAAGAAACTGTTTTTAAACTACATAATCATTCAAAAATATTATACGTCACCAAGATATCCACCTTAGCTTTGCCTGGATAGGGTTTATTAATGGGGTTTATAAAAAAAGTGGTCTTTGATTATATTTAGTCTAAATAGCGCCACTGTTTAGATTCAATATACTCAAATACCACTTTATAATATTTTTCGTTTTTACAAAAAAAAATCTTCTAGTTTGTTGCAACGACAAGTTTCTTAGTAATGGAAAAGTTAAAAACTTTCTTAGTAGTGGATAGATGGATAAATATTATTGTATGCGTCGTCACCCGTGAAGACTTATATGGAATACCATGTTTCCAGTAAAAAAAGTCTCCGGTTCTCTTCAATCACCACTCGAAACAAACCAACATTAATCTGCTATTTTACGCTGCTTTTAGGTGAATGCATGATACTTCCCTGTTTGATTTGTTTGCCGTTCCATTAGTATCACAAATATAATATAGCTGCAGCAAAGCTCTGCCAAGCTAAAAATCAGTGTTTGCTCCTTGAGCAATATTAATCGCTGATTTTAGAACATTCGTAAAAAGTCAAAGTACTATACGCGTGTGGTCGGACAAACATATAGATGAACTTGTAGATATCCAATATCTATCTATTAAACATACATCGTCTATAACAACATCCCTAATTTTAGTTCAAGATATGAGAATTGCCTTTTGATGGTAATCTTTTTTTTTTTAAAAAGCTTGTCAAGACTTATAAAACCCGTATGATTTATTTGGGAAAATTATCAAGCAAAACCATTAATCATGTGGTGGTCGTGTAAGAACATCCATTACCATAATTATATGGTCCCGTGGGTGTCGTAAGAGGCGACAGAGGAAAACAAGTCAGGAGATTGGCAGCAGCGTCTTCCAATTTATGGCGAAGGCCTATGTTCAACGTTGGAGGTATGAATGCTTTAATAGATGAGTATGTAGCTAAACAGTTTAAACTACATACTTATCCGGAATATTATAATCTGCAAGGAGTTGTGTGCAATCTCGTTGCTAGCAAAATTTCTGAGCTATAGTTCGCAGCAATATTTCCAGCAAGTTGCAATTTCCATAGCCCGTTTATCAGCTCTTTACGACACTATAATTGGGAAATTATCTATCGCTTTCAGTTTAATGGTTTGTTGAGTGCGAAATGTTAACCACGAAGGGATAGTAATAAACAAGCATAGTTTGGAATGTAAGAAGAGTTAACATAAAGTTATGTAATATATGTATTTGTTACTACATTTTAATGTATTCTATTCTTGATATATACGATATCTTACTAATATAAACAACAAAACCAGTCACCGACATGACCATAGCAGCCAGGGGGGAAAGTAAATCGAGTTGTAGCCTCGTACCAGAAAGTATAGGGTGGCCCCATATGGATGGAGTCACGACTTGATAAGACTTGCAGGAAGATACAGTGCACAGATGCATGTGGTTTAGGATCATGTTTTGTGGCATTCAAGCTGTAAAGGTGATGATGATAAAAATATTTATTTTAAAATACTATCATCATATTATTTGAGGATTTTTGAGTGTAATAAGTTCTATTTAATAGCAGTTACCGTTAGCGTAAGAGCCTAGCAATAGTCCAATACTGAACATAGCTCTCCCTCATGGATTGCCTCATAAGAGGGATATTTTCTATAGTTGGCAAGTGGGTAGGCAAACGCGGTTTCTTCATTTTGTAGTTGTCGTTAGGAAGACGATTCTCCCCATCTTCTGGTTTGTTTCCCTACGCCGCTGATGATGTGGGGTACTGGATATTCTTACACGATTTACCCTATTTATGACAAATATCTTATTATTATTATTGAAAACAAAAATTATTTTACGAAGTTTATCAATATTTATTTTATAACCTGTTTGAAAAAATAAAAATACGTGTTAAATTAGTCATTTTTTCAATATTGATCTGTTTTATTACAACATATACCGGCGTATACAAGATACCGGATCTTTCAGGCATATTATGACACCCCGATGATGTGACTGATGGATGAACTTTGAAAACTATTTATTATATCATGATTACGAAATTTTCTTTATTGCGACCGAAATAATGTTACAATGCAACGGTTGAATGTGTGCCGTTAAATTTTATTTAAATTAGTTTTATGAGTAAGAATAGGATAAGTTTAAATGAGAAAAGTTGAGTTTGAGTTAGCTCGAGTTCGAGACGTTGGCACCACTGTATTAATTTAACTGATTAAGAACTAAAACTGTAAAATCACTCAAAATATCCATATGACAAAATCATCATGTAACAAAAAAGTAATAGTACATCACACCATATCAACAAGTATTTGAGAGACTGAGATTTGGGCTTGAAGTTTTTTAAATAACTCATCCTCTGCTAGTCAAATGCAAGAATCTTGCTTGCATGAATACATTACTTGCACCGCGTGTAAGCCCCAAGCGGTCGAATTCGACGGCGCACACCCACTGAAATTTAAACCATTAAAACTTATATTTAGAGACAACTTTTCTATGAAGAAGTTTGACATTATAAAATCAATATCAAATTTTCTGTCCTCTAGTGCAATAAAAAGTCAAGTTATCTTATGGATAATTATTTATAACCTACGTTAATTTCGTACGCCACTTTCCCGTGAATGTTATTGTGTTGATTTTTGGATTTTTCTAGTTTTTAGAGTGTTTTAGTATAGTATTTTATTATAAAATTGTAATAAAAGTTTTTGTATGAATATAATTCATCTTTTTACGCAAATAATCTTAATTAATATACATTGAAGTAATTGAGATTTTCACGCTGCCGACATTCGCTTGCTATGTTTTGTTTTTGTTATCAAAAATACAATAGTCTTTTTGTAATGAAATAAAACCTGACTATTATATAGGGATTTTTGTATAGATTTTATAATGCCACAATTATTTATAGAAAAGTAGTCTCTAAATATAAGTTTTAATGATTTTAAGGGCTGCGGGTGGGTGCGGTCGCATGTGACCGCTCGAGATTTGCCGAGCGCACGCGACTCCATCAGATTTTTATGGGGATCGAAGGGTTAAGAACGATAAGGCTGTATATTTCAAGTGATATAATATATTGTATATCTTTAGCTGATTTTGAACAAGATCATTAAATCTCAGATATTATTATTGTGTCGCGAATGATTTCATTAATTTAAGCGTTGTATAGCCACACTGCAGCTATATTATGAGATATAGAGAAGGACGATACTCACATAGAATATCAGTACAAAATAGCAGCTTAATACTACGTTTGGTGAGTGTAGAGAACCAGAGACTATTTTTACTGATAACAAGACATTCTATCTAGGAGTGTCAACTCATCCAACTTTTGATTCCTTATCGAGGACATATGTAGGTGTTGATCGGCCATAGCACTTACCACAAGGTTACTTCAATCGTCATCCTTATTTTACAAAAAAAAAAACTAACACATCGGTAAGATCTAAACAATATGATGTAACGCCAATCAGTAAATGCTGATTGGCTTTCAGGCACACCAGAATCAGAATCGAAGCTGTACCGAAAACTAGTACGTTTTTTATTAACTTAATATAAAGCGAACCATAATTTGGAAACAGTTTTCATACAATGCGACTAACCCCGAAAATGATATATTTTTTGTTTTTACTAATCAGTTCGTGACGCTACTTAGTAGTCATTTTGAACACCAGACGGAGCAGGCCACGGTTGATAGACATGTTAGGTCCTTTTTATATCTTGAAATCTATCTACGTTATCAACATGTTATGTTCATCTATCCCACCAAGCTATTTTACTCGCTAAAATGAAATACGTCAACCTTGTGTTTCAGTTTTTAGATTGTAGAAAACAATAAGGATTTGTTACATTTATTTGAACACCACTCAATTTTACGTGATAGACCCACGCTGCAGCTATAAGTCACCGAGACCTGAACGAATTGGTTTCCACCACGCTCTCACAGAGTACCAGTCTGAAACAGTAGAATAATGTAAAAAAACTGAAGAGCCTTTTGTAACAAGGCATTCTATATTAGTTTTTAGGGTTCACAACGAGTTTGCATTTTGATAACGAATCAAAGATAGTTGATGCCTTTGCTCCACGTCATCCATTGAGCATTGCTTTTCATCTTAATTCTATAAAAACACATAACAAAGAAAATTCAAAATTTTACAAATTTTATCGCGCTTAAAAAGTAAAATTAACAAATATTTAATATCTCATCTGTGAGAGGAATATAGAGCAATTGCCTGCGCTTCTCCAGTGCATGTTGGTGGACTTCACAAATGTTCTCAAAATATTTTATTATAAAGCAATTGGCTTCGCTGCTCCAGTGCATGTTGGTGGACTTCACAGATGTTCTCAAAATATTTTATTATAAAGCAATTGGCTTCGCTGCTCCAGTGCATGTTGGTGGACTTCACAGATGTTCTCAAAATATTTTATTATAAAGCAATTGGCTTCGCTGCTCCAGTGCATGTTGGTGGACTTCACAGATGTTCTCAAAATATTTTATTATAAAGCAATTGGCTGCGCTGCTCCAGTGCATGTTGGTGGACTTCACAGATGTTCTCCAAATATTTTATTATAAAGCAATTGGCTGCGCTGCTCCAGTGCATGTTGGTGGACTTCACAGATGTTCTCAAAATATTTTATTATAAAGCAATTGGCTGCGCTGCTCCAGTGCATGTTGGTGGACTTCACAGATGTTCTCAAAATATTTTATTATAAAGCAATTGGCTGCGCTGCTCCAGTGCATGTTGGTGGACTTCACAGATGTTCTCAAAATATTTTATTATAAAGCAATTGGCTGCGCTGCTCCAGTGCATGTTGTGGACTTCACAAATGTTCTCAAAATATTTTATTATAAAGCAATCGGCTGCGCTACTCCAGTGCATGTTGGTGGACTTCACAGATGTTCTCAAAATATTTTATTATAAAGCAATTGGCTGCGCTGCTGCAGTGCATGTTGGTGGACTTCACAGATGTTCTTAAAATATTTTATTATAAAGAAATTGGCTGCGCTGCTCCATTGCATGTTGGTGGACTTCACAGATGTTCTCAAAATATTTTATTATAAAGCAATTGGCTGCGCTGCTCTAGTGCATGTTGGCGGACTTCACAGATGTTCTCCAAATATTTTATTATAAA
Source organism: Parnassius smintheus behrii (assembly GCA_036936625.1). NCBI lineage: Eukaryota > Metazoa > Arthropoda > Insecta > Lepidoptera > Papilionidae > Parnassius > Parnassius smintheus. The sequence goes on along the minus strand of JAUPFT010000003.1, from coordinate 61,303,592 downwards.
GCAATTGGCTGCGCTGCTCCAGTGCATGTTGTGGACTTCACAAATGTTCTCAAAATATTTTATTATAAAGCAATCGGCTGCGCTACTCCAGTGCATGTTGGTGGACTTCACAGATGTTCTCAAAATATTTTATTATAAAGCAATTGGCTGCGCTGCTCCAGTGCATGTTGTGGACTTCACAAATGTTCTCAAAATATTTTATTATAAAGCAATCGGCTGCGCTACTCCAGTGCATGTTGGTGGACTTCACAGATGTTCTCAAAATATTTTATTATAAAGCAATTGGCTGCGCTGCTGCAGTGCATGTTGGTGGACTTCACAGATGTTCTTAAAATATTTTATTATAAAGAAATTGGCTGCGCTGCTCCATTGCATGTTGGTGGACTTCACAGATGTTCTCGAAATATTTTATTATAAAGCAATTGGCTGCGCTGACCAGTGCATGTTGGTGGACTTCACAAATCTTCTCAAAATATCTCAAAATGTAATATGTTTTAAAAATAGGTCAGCAACAACTTAACGCTGACTGAAAATGTATGTTAGGAGTTCTAACAAAAGAACTAGCTCGAATCGTCAAAAGAATTCACAGCGACGACAGTCATTTGATCTATTTTAAAAACGTACGTGCCTACAAGTTAGCTTTGTTGATTGCGAAGAGTGTCACTTTAAAAAAAAAGAAATATCGGATCGGAGGGCAAGACCGACACATTGCAATAAACTTTTATTAATTACTAGTAATCCACCTCGGCTGTACACGGGTGATTTCTGGATCTCGACAACAGCGCCACCTACCTGGTCTAAATGTGAATCTAAACGATCTAGACACCCATTCAAACACACGTAAACAATTTCACCAAAATCAGTCGAGCCGTTTTTGAGTTTCGGCAAGACTAACGGAGAGCAATTGATTTTTATATATAAATATAGAAGAAGTTTTTGCCTATATCCTTAAATAACACCTAGACACTCTTCACTATTATTACTGATAGTTGTATGTTACCATCACCATAGTATTAATCATGCGACATGTTTTATTTGTTTACAAGTACATAAGAAATAACAAGCAAAATATTCAAATATATCTATAAATATAGGTATATTCACGTAACAAAGGGTAGTAAGAAAACTTTTCCCGTTTTAGAAATCTGTGCAAAAAAAACTCTGAATTGAGTTTGATAAATGTAAAAAGGTCCTCATTATGCAACTTTGCGATAAATTGCGTTAGTAATTTAAAAAAAATTAGACACATAAGCGATTTTTTATTTGTGTACGTGACTCATTCACGTACACACACTCTCTTCAATTTCAATAAAGTATTATGTGACTCATAATGGAAGTTAATACCATAAGGAAATATGCATGACTGAGAAATAAAATAAATTACAAGTTCCATTGTCATCACAACGTCATATAGATATTGGTTTACAAGAATTTACGCAGGAATTCCGTGAATTAATTTTTCTCTCTGCCTTTTACCATACATTTGAATCAAACAGTTTCTTTCATCGTTTGTGAAATAAAACAACGTGTGCGTTTAGCTGCCGCAAGTAACAGTGGAGATGTGTCAATAATTTGTTTATTTAAAATAAGTGGGTAGATATTTATCAAATAATAATTTCTATTAATTTATTATTGAGACTGAGCAAGTGGCATATAAAGATGATTATAGCGTAATATAGTCTAGCCTATTTGTTTTCCAGGCTCAGTCAAAGGAAAAATCTGCAAATTATAATTCGATTCCCATCAGTGTGAAAAATAAAAATGCAGCAACACCTATATTATCAAAAAAATTGTAAAAAGCTTGGAGCCTTTAAATTAAAAAAGGGAGTTGCTGGGTCGAAAACATTCTACAGAATCTTGATGAAAAACTCTTTGATAGATGACTTTAAAAAAATTGGCGTTGAAGAAACATAACTTATGAAACGTTAACTTAAATCCCCCCGCAAAAAATGACAGACAATTTAATATCGGAAATTATCGTTATGTCTACTCCCCTTTATGCTGAAACCTGTTCCCGCTTGTTTCTAACCCTCTTCAACGATTTGTTTAAACATAATAGACGCCGTTGGTATACACTTTTCGAGTATAATGGATATTAAATTTCTTAACAGGCTTATTCTTTTTGTAAATCCTGAAACATCAGATTTTTTTATTTTCCCCACAGCTCTTTTGATGAACTGACGTTCTTGATATGAACGTAGACAAAGATCTATCCTAATATTAAAATTTATTTTGCTTTTGTTTTCGTATCATTCGAAGGTTCTGGGTTTTGTTTTAGGCTCCGGTTTGATACATTTCACCATGCCTTTTAAAACTAGAAAATTTTCTACTGCAAAAATTCACGCAACTATGTTTTTCGCTACCCGCAACTAGGCACACTGACCAAATAGCTTGAGTTAATAGCCACGGTGTACTATTGTTTTGTGAAAAACTGTTCCAAGCTTATTTACGCACTGTTTTTCACCACAACATTTCATTCCCGAACCACACTGAAATATTTACCATCAAACTTTTATACTGAAAACAATTCATGCTGCAAAACGAATATTGCATGGGAGTGGGCCAATAATAACCTGAAATTAAACAACGTGTACTTTGATATGCCGAAAGTAAGAGACGCTTATTTCATTAGGCATATTGTGCATAGATAATAATATAGAAATACGTACCTACGTTTGATTAAGCCTGCAATTTTGTAACATAGATGTCGCTAGTGAGCGCATGTTTAGATTATTTTGATATAATATATAATAAAACAGTCACACATCCACTTTTTTTTAAGGTTTCTTGAACTAAATCTAAGTTTCTTGTTTTTGTAGTTTAGTGAGTTACTGACATATTAGAATTTGAAAAACACAGAAGCTTTTACCAAATGGAATTCTGAATAATAATTTTCAGAGCTAGTATAACTCATGGAGAGAATGCGTAAGTAATATGTATATAGCTAGTCAATTATAGTATAATAGTAAAGATGATGATAAAAATAAATATTTTACTCACAGAGCCAATTTTGCAATCATCAGATAAAAGTTATTCGTGATATAAAAAAAAATACAGTCATATGAACAAAATAGTTCAATCGTTCAATTGTAATATTCGGACTAGTTGTAATTTTTTGAGCCTTATCTAATTAGTTAAACCTCCAAAAAAGACATCATACAAATAATAATGTATCAGAAATGGCATTTGAAGCTAAGTAATGCTTTGGAAAAAAAAGAGCCAGTATAATGCAATTATTAAAAGCACAACAAGGCGATGCAAAACAGACAACAATATGTGGCAAGGAAAACATTATTTATAAATAATATTATTATACACACGCAAATTCAGTTATTTATGAAAAAGATAAAAAATTCTCTAATTTGGAGAGTTTGCGTGCTAGTAAAATAAGCTGAAATAATTAAATAATTTTTAAAACAACTATTAAATAATATTTTAATTAAGTTTTAAATAAGAGACAGCAGCATATTTTCATTTTGCAAGATGATGAACTGATTGGAATGATTTTGTCTCATAAGTTTACCTAGGCCTTTATTGTTGGATAACTTTTATCTGGCAATTAAAAAATCAACCATTATTGAAAATAATAATAACATCCTTTCCCTTTTCCAAAAGCGTGACCACCGTCCGTCAAAATATTACTCCAATCCAGCATAGAGTCAGCATGCAAATAACATAAGTGGTCGAGCGGGGCTCGTGAATCATTCAATATTTTTCTATCCAATATTGAAATTCTTCGCTAAAAGTTTAAATGCAACTTTCATATTGTATTCAATGGTGCTTTTAAAATGTGTATCTTGAAAATTGGGGTAATCGCTATCAAGCTATTTCTAATATGTCTTGTGTTGTTAATTGTAAACATGATTGTAAGCTATTGTTGTACTCGTAACACTATTATTGGGAAAAAAAATTGTCCCGCTGGGTTTCTTGCTGGTTCTTCCCAGGGCAGAGGTTTTTCTTTGCGAACCAGTGATAAATGAAAAAATTGACTTTCAATAAGTATTGTTTATAATCAAAAAGTTTCTGTTTCTGTTTCTATTGATATTTTTTTAACTTTGTTTTTAGTAAAAATTTCATCTTTGCTGTTTTAGTGTATTTTTATTTTATTTTATAAAATCTATTTCAAAAGTATCGATTTTTACAATAATTAAGTGTAGTTAAAACAGCGTGACACGGAATTTGAATAAAAGTAGTATATCCTTTCACCAATAAGTCAAAACTATTAATATTTTGTGAATATTAGAAACAAAAATAAAGAAATATTGATGTGTTAAAAAACAGTAGTAAGGATGTAACAAAATAATACTAATACTACTAATATTGTCGCTTTTAAAATTGTACTTGGTATAAAGACATGCTAAATAGATGGGATCAAATAAGGCAAAAAAATAGTAACTTAATCACTTACGATTACGCCTCGTATCGGTAGACGAAGTGTAGGGTGACCCCTCACTAGTTGGAGTGACGACCTGGTAAGACATGCAGGAATTAAATGAATGCAGGTGGCGCAGGACCGTGCTTTGTGGCATTACTTGGGGGAGGCCTATGTTCAGCAGTGGACTTGTGAAGGGCTGTAATGATGATGATGATGATGAATCACTTACGATTAAATTGTTATATCATTTTTATTAAATTGTTATTTTGTTTCTTCTGCAGGTATCATTGAAAATTTTCAATAAAGTTTTTAGATTAAATCTTCCGGTTAGGTATCATTACTATATACTCCATGTTCACTTCGCGCCCAGTCACAAAAATTGGTTTGGTAGACCCATTTTGTGTTATAAATAAAAAGATATATTTCATAATATGTATTTTCATGCTTTTTCTTCCGATTTTGCACTTGTCTGATCTTGGCTTACAAATACTTTTTATACGAAATGATACATTTTTATTTGCATAGAAACTATTTTTGTGTGTAAAAATAACACATACAAAATAGTTTACAACACTGTCTACTATGATGTTACGCATCTTAAACGTGTTCAACTCCTTTTTATTTAGTATAAGAAAAAAATAATACTTACTTCGATTGCATTTGCAATTTGTTTGCACCTTATTATTCCCTGACTTAAAATATCTGCAGAGAGGGTACAGTTTTCACTACCGGAAGATGAGCTAGCAGCGTTCGACAGGCCTTGAAAGAGGTAATTCTAAGGAATACATGTTAAAAATCTAAAGCCTTTATGTGTGGGATGTCCAACGCGATAGCTGACATCGATATGCGAAGTGCCTGGTTAATAGTTTCTCTAAACGTTCTATCCTCTATATGTGAGTATTGTAAGAAGGTGACCATATTGTACTACAGTATTTTAGTTTACTTCTTACTAAGCTTTTGTAAGCTGTAATAATAATTTTCTTTTTCTTTTTTTTATAGAATGCGGTGACACACGAATACACAGTCCACCTGATGGTAAGTGGTTGCTGCGGCCCATAGACATCTACATCTATCAAACAAATCAAAATGCAGATGCGTTGTCATCCGTGAGGACTGAGATAGAATGCCTCGTTTCCAGTAAAAAGGGTCTCCGGTTCTCTACACTCACCATACGAAATACAGCAGCATTAAGCTACTATTTTACGCTGGCATTCTGTGAGAGCGTGGTTCTTCCCCGTTCGAGCCGACCCATTCGTGCTACAATTACACTACTAATATAACTGCAGCATGGCTCTACAACGTATAAATTTTATTATTCAGGTAAGTACACCCATTTTGTTACACTTAAAACTTAAAAACTATGGGTTAGTAAATTCACAAAATACATAAGTTATAACTACACAATAATAATTATTTATTATTAAACATATTGGGTCTGGAACTCATATGCACTGTGTTTCAGTACCTCATTACCGGGCAATCTTTCATTCCATACATGGAAGCTAGGAGGCCGTTGGTGCTGTCTCGCACGCAACGCATTAAGGAGGCTATTCTTTTGCGTAATATTGCTGCAAAACTGTCCACGCGTGCCTCAGAAAATGTACGCGATCCGCTGTAAAAGCGTGGCAGCCCCAACAACATCCTGAATCCATTGTTGTACTGAACACGTAGCGCATTGAGAATTCGGTGAGTACACTTCGTCTTGATTGTTCCATTTTTCTTGAATTATTTGCCATTTCTGATTAGTTTTTTTGCACAGTATAAAGCTTTTATTCCTAATTGAGTGTGTAGCGTGTATACCTTACTGATAGAATAGGTGTATGTATAGGTTTTATTGAATGATATAATTTATTTGGCATACAAAATTAGGTATAATTTCTTTTAGTTAATTATTGGGTTTGTTTTCATTGTAAAAAACCAAAAAGTCTATTGAGCTAAAGACAAATATATCATTTATACTATTGTTCGCAATTAATAAAACTATATTTTAAAGTTTTGACAACGTTCACGATTTAAATTTAAATTGCACATTACATTTATATTATTTAACAGACTTGTACAATACGCTGTCGGACTTGGGTCTCTGCCAAAAAAGGCCGAACATCAATGTTAATAATGCGAGACATTCTAATGGGAATGCCAACACAACTGCTAAGCGTGGCCAAAGGTACAACCTTCTTCGAATTAGTGTGTCCGCATTATCCAATTTTAGTGCATGAGTGACGGCAATCTGACACAACCGGTGAGAGACTAGGCACTGGTCCGATGGCTTTACGTACTTTTCAATACACTATGCTGAAACACCACCAAATTCATGACTCCAGGCTTTTACTAAAAATTTTCAAACGACCTGTGATTTGCACCCATGAGCTCACGATCAAGAGTTGCGTTTACGATCTCCAGAGTGCGCAAGCACAGATGCACTCTCTGTTTTCTTACTTTAACCTTTCAGCTGCGGAGACTCTAACCGTAATACTCCGTTGACTGCGGAGCTGTTTAATAAAATGGACGGTTGATTGGGCCCAATCCGTTTAAACGCAAATATCTTGATATGTATACATTTCTGAATTCTCTATGAAATTTCCTATAAACGAGTACATATATTTAATAAAGTTTTGAAGTAATTAATATAACTAAATATAATATAACCAGCATGTTAGTTCTAAGATAGCAGTTTGCTTCATACATATTAAAAAACGATTTTACACGTACTTAATAAGATAAAACACAAAATGAGATTACAAATAATAAGGTTACTTACCCAGCCATTGTTTTAACACAATTCACCACACAATAAATATAAATTAATACAAAATAATTACAAACAACTTCGTTGTTTGCGCGCGTCAATCATGGCTGACTCAAGGAACGGATGACATTTAAGAATGATTTAAATAAAATATACTACTAAAGTGTATAAAGCTGTGAGGTTTTTATGCTAGCCTTTTTTATCTTGTACACATTGAAATATGGTAGAATGAGTTAGAAATAGCACATAATGCTTTGTTTCTTCATTAAAAGAGCGGGTAAAAAATGTCTAACCTTTGGACGCCCGCAGTCAACGGAGATATTTTCGTGTCCAAGTCTTGGACATCCGCAGTTGAGAGGTTAATAGTCCGATGGGACAGAAATCCAACACGGCCAAAGCCTTTACTTAACTTCTCGACTCCGTGTTGCTACTGAAAATTTCTTGTTAGAAAAATACAATAACTGGTTTTAGTCCGATCTGGAATTTTAACCCGTAACCTCATGACTCGCAGTCGTGCTTACGAACACTATACCAACGAAGCAGTCAATTCTTTTCCCAAATAGTAAGTTAATAGCTTTTTATGGTCATAGTATAGAGTGTTCAGCGGTGCGTGTGGCGTAACGGTGCGTTAGACATACATTTAGAAAGGTCCCCAATCGTTAATAGTTATATATGCATAAGTGTTTGAAGCGTGAACGCCCTGCCCGTCAGAGACTTTCAACTTAGGTCTAACGCTCATAGTATACGGATGAACTCACAGAACACGCTGCATCAGCGGTACTTATCATTTAATCTAAAAAACACACCAGTTAAAAGAGTAACACACCAGTTTAAAGAGTAACAAATATTAATTGTAAGAATAGATTTTGCAGTAGTTATATTGAAGAGGAAAATAGGTTTTCCGTAAACGCACGCTAGGCTAAACATAAATCAACCAGTTTACTCATCGACCTTTTAATTTAAATTGTCTCGTTTTAGCACAAACTAACTACTAAACTAAAGCTATTATTTTTCGTAAAATGCTATGTTATTTAAGTTTAATTTAAACAGTATATACACTAATGATTTTTTTAAATTTACGCGAACACTACACATAAAATAAAAATAATTTTTTGGAATTTATCGCGCTTACTTATTTTTTTATTCCCGACGTTTCAGATGCCTTACGGCACCCATGGTAACTGGGAGACTGAAGTGTTTGATGTCCCAATGTTGCAGTTTTTGAATATTAGTTTTTGGTGATTTTTGGTCAATTTGGTGGTAAGTTCATTCTGAAGAAAATGAGCGTGCAGAATCTTGATATCTGCGTAGATTTGACCAAAAATTAAAATTCAAAAACTGGAGGTTGCCGAAATAACTACATTAGGACGTCAAACACCTCAGACAACCTCCGAAAAATAGTTTCATATCATATTAATACTGTTATTGCTTACAACTGCAAAATCATTTTTGAAGGTTTGCTGTATAAACATATTGGCCGAAAAGAAACTGCTCGTTAAAGATAATACTTATAATTATATTTTACGCCTGGCGTAATACACCCAGCCTGGAAACAGGAAGCTGCATCAAAAGTGTAAACAGACCTGTGGACTGCGGATCAATCCACCTGCCAAATGTGACAATTATCTTATCTACATTGGGAGAGGCACGTATCTATAAACATCTATCTATATGCTCTATTCTAGTTCTAGCAAAGGACTTCTAAAAGTTGAATAAGTTATATTTGTTCCGTGATTTATAGTAATTTTATTTAATTTTAAATTCAATAAAAATTATTAATTTTAATGTTTTAAAAGGACGTTATGTTACCCGAGGACGAACTGCCTAAGCCTACGCTGGGCATTACCTACTTGCCCCGCAGCGAAGCCGACTCTTCGGAGGAGGCGGCTGTGCTGTTGACGGCACAAAATACTGAGCTCTGGAGAACCCTTCACCGTAGGGACGAGGAGAATGGGTTCCTAGTAACCTTTTCTCTGGACGACCCATCGGCGGAGGCTCTTCGGAAGGCAGGCGGCAAAGTCATTCTTGGCTTTAAGATGATAACTTTTAAAGTCAGGGGAGGCTCTGAAGCGGCAATGGAGCCCGAACTACCCTAACCCCAACCCCAATCCCCTTAGCCCTCCACCTCTCGGGGTGAGGCTGAAACGCCACCGGTGAGAGTGACGAAGACCCAAGGCGCAGATTTCACCTAGATCCGACGGCCTCCGCTGGTGTCGTCCAGGCCCGGGGGGGAGGGGAGGTGGGAGCGGTTCGAAGAAAGGTAAGGCGGGGGTCAAGTTCGCAGGAAAAGGACGTCCTCGTCCTCAACAGGCTGAAAAGACACCTGCCTCCCCACGCCCATAAATGGCTAAACCCAAGGGTAAGACGAGGGTCCTCCAAGCAAATCTTCACCATGCAGTAGCTGCTTCTGCCGTGGTGGAGGTTTGCTTTGTAGAGGACAACATTGACCTCGCCCTTATACACGAGCCTTGGGTGGCCAACGGTCAAGTTCTGGGATTGGCGGCTGCCGGTAAGATTCTTGTCAATACCAAAGGCAGTAGACCCAGAGCTTGTATAATTTTTAATAAAAATATTGAACTTTCAGCTGTTCCAGAGTACTGCAGTGATGACCTGGTTACAACCTTCATAAATCTCAAGGGATGCACAGAGGCCAGAGTAATCATTTGCTCAGCCTATCTTCCCGGCGAGAACACAGATCCTACCATCGAGTTAGAGCGAGTGGCGGAGTTCGCCCGAAAACACAACGCCGGACTTGTGGTGGGTTGTGATGCTAATGCTCACCACACAGCCTGGAGAAGCACCAATATCAACGAAAGAGGTGAGTTACTTTATGAATTTCTCATCTCCAACCGCCTGGTAAGCCTAAACTTAGGTTGTACACCAACCTTTGTAACGCGTGCTAGGCAAGAAGTGTTAGACATAACCTTTGCTACCAATAACATGTCAAGGCGGATAAATGACTGGCATGTTAGTAGCGAAAACTCTGGAGCTGGAGCATCACCATCCTTTGAAACCGTTACTTTTAGGGATCCGAAAGCGACGTCCTGGGGGTATCTATAGAGATAGCCTAAGGAGGAATTTGGAAACGGTTCCTAAAAGCATCAAAACAATTGAAGGTCTGGAGTTAGCGACGGAGACAGTAACCGTTGGTATCCGTGAAGCCTTCGAGGACAGTTGTCCCGTCAAAACCAAGACCTCAGCACGAAAAGTTTCTTGGTGGAATTCTAAAATGAAATACTTTAGGGAAAAGACCAGGAAACTTTTTAATAGGGCTAAGAAAACAAAAGAGTGGGATATTTATAGTGCAGCCCTAACTGAATATAAAAAAGAAATTAGGAAAGCCAGAAGAGCATCGTGGAGGAAGCTATGCGAGGAAGTTGAGTCTTTGCCTCGCAGTGCAAGACTACACAAGATGCTATCGAAAGCTAAACCTAATCAGGTCGGGCTTCTTAAAAAGCCGGATGTTAACTTCACTAATAGTGAAACAGAAACATTGGAGTTACTAGCGTCAACCCATTTCCGAGGGTCATACAAGACATCAGCCTTGAACTCTTTCAGAGCCCTACGAAGGCCTTGCAATGAGGACTGGCGTGGGGCTGCAAAGATAATAAGGCCAAACCTTGTGCAGTGGGCTGTTGACTCCTTTGAACCATTTAGATCAAGCGGGGAGGATGGAATAATTCCTATCCAACTACAGAGGGGTATCGACATCCTTCTTCCTTATCTGATGAAAATCTTCTGGTCAAGTTTTGCATGGGGATATATTCCAGAACGATGGACAATTGTCAAGGTTCTATTTATACCTAAGGCTGGTAGAAAGGACTACGCTTTATCAAAGTCCTTTAGACCTGTAATAAGCCTGTCTTCCTTTCTTCTTAAGACATTGGAAAAGGTTATAGATAGATATATAAGGGATGTAGCTCTAGCTACGAGGCCCATACATTACAACCAGCATGCTTACCTTAGAGGCAAATCTACGGAAACAGCCCTGATCAGTGTCATTGACAGGGTCGAAAAAGCACTGGAGGATAAAGAAATAGCTCTTTGTGCCTTTCTAGATATTGAGGGCGCCTTCGACAGTAGCCCCACATCACTGCTGATTGGGGGCCTAACTTATAAAAATGTTGACCCCACAACCATCAGATGGGTGAAATCGATGCTCCCAAACAGAAAGGCAAAAATAGCGCTGTTTCAAACTTTGATTGAGGTTGCAACCACAAGAAGCTGCCCACAAGGAGGTCTTTTGTCACCCCCTCTTTTGGACTCTTGCGGTTGATCAACTATTGTACAAAATGGCAGACCTACGCATTGACACATTGGGTTATGCTGATGACCTTGTGATCACTGCAAGGGGCTTTTGCCAAAGTACTTTATCGTCAATAATACAAAGAACCCTATGCAACATAAATAACTGGTGTAGGGATTACAGTTTATCAGTTAATTCTGATAAAACTGTTATAATTCCCTTTACCAAAAAGAGAAGGTTGGACAAATTAGTCCAACCAAAACTTAATGGTCAAAGAAATACCATTTTCCACGGAAGTTAAGTACTTGGGCGTAACAATCGACCAAAAACTAACGTGGAACTCTCACCTTAGCAACGTATGCCATAAGGCAAAAATTGTTGTGTCCTATGGCTGTACAGCAGCATAGTGAGGCCGATTCTCACCTACTCCTCTATTTTCTGGTGTAACAGGACCAACCAAAAGACGACTGCGGACAGACTGAATAGTCTACAAAGAACTGCCTGCCTAATGGCAACTGGAGCTATGCGATCATCGCCTGGAGCGGCTCTTAATGCACTTCTGTGCCTAACGCCCCTTGATATCTATCTAGACAAGGAGGCGAGGGCTAGTTTGTATAGAATTAACGCCCAGGGCAGTCTGAGCTTGCTCTCCTACAGATTGAGATCCATGCTCGACTCAATTAAGGAATCACCGGTCTTATACATGATCTCAGATATCATGCGTCTACTATACACTTTTGATAAAAAGTATATAGTGGAATTACCCTCCAGAGAAGACTGCCTGAATGGCCAGGTTATCTGTGAGGTCAGTAGCCTCATATGCTATACCGATGGGTCTAAAATGGGCCTCGACGTAGGCTTTGGAATTTACGGGGAACGCCCCAAATTCAAACTTAGCATGAATTTGGGTATGTACACCTCTATCTTCCAGGAAAAAAATTTTGCCATACTTCAGTGTGCGGAAATCAATCTGCAAAACACTACGTCAACCATAAAATTTACATAAACTCTGACAGTCAAGCAGCACTGCTAGCGCTGAGATCAAACTTAGTGAACTCAAAGCTAGTTGGAGACTGCGTGAATCGTTTAAACGCCCTGGGTTGTAACAACAGGGTCGTTTTAAGATTGGTTTCGGGTCAAGAGGGTATTGTAGGCAACGAATTTGCCGACAAACTTGCACGGGAGGGCTCAAAGTGCACACAATTTGGACCCGAGCCATTTTGTGGAATCTCGAGAAGCCTAGCCCGATTGACCCTTGAAACTCTTTATCACAATAAATCACTTAAGATCTGGTCTTACACACCAGGCTTAAAACATTCTAAAACCTTAATCCGGGATTTTGATCGTAAATTCTGGCAAGGGCCCTAACTGGACACTGTTGTCTTAAAAAGCACATGTCCATCCTGGGACTAAGCAACTCAAGGATGTGTCGGTTCTGTTCCATAACGGAAGAAACAGCTCTACATATTCCAACCGATTGCGGATCCTTAATGCGCAAACATAACACTCATCTGGGACACTATCTACTCCGCCCAGAAGAAGTGAAATTGCTCACGGCTAAGCAACTCCTTCGATTCATTGAAGACATAGGGCTTAGCCGTGAACTATAGCCATAGCAGCGATCACAATAGATATTCTAGGTCGCAGTAATACTGGTCTCTTTACCTAGACCTGCATAGCTGCTCGCACATAATAAAAAAATATTAAAAGACGCTGCTACCCATCTACCATTGCTCTCTCTGCTGCCTCTTACGACGGTAACGGGACGACGTGGGCTAGTGGATGTTCTTACACCGCCACTACGCGTTTGATTGATTTATTACAACCTAATCAATAGTCTACAGCTGAACATACGCCTCCCTCGTAAATTGCGTTATAGGAGGAATATTTCGTATAGTTGACAGGTGCAGCAAGCAGGGCGGCAGTGTATTTTTAAGTTGCTGCGAATTTCCAGTTCACAACAGTCACCCTCAGGGGGATACGGTGTTTTGGGTTCTCTGACACCGGCATTACACGGCAAATGTTTGAATGCATATGTTTTAATTAAAATAAAGAAACAAAACGGAGAAATGTAATACTAATAAAACCAAGATTCAATTGTTTATAATTTCAGCTCGTTAACGTATGCAAAACTTATCTTTCAGGATTGAAACATTATTTACTCTCCCCGTGACTACGACAAGCGCGACGCTTTGTTTCACTGTCCATTATACGCACTATATTCAAGGATCAAACAACAGAAATAAAGATAAAACCGTATGCTGTTAACACCAGGCTAGTAATTAAATATAAGTGTGGACTAGCAGTGAAACAATCCTAAACTTATATATTTTGAAAAGTGTGTTTTTATTCTAGTGATACTTGAATTTAAAAATATCATTCAAATTACGTTGCAATTAAGATCTATTTCTTAGCTTACAACAATAGTTTGATTTGGGGAAGAAAGCATCGTCTCTCATGTGTTGATGTAAAGTAAAATGCTTATTAGTGACCTTGATTTGGTTGAGACTTTGGTTGTTTCGCCAGCCTGAGGAACAGGCGTAGACTAGACACCTTTCACAATGCCTACGATGTTGCCAGCGTCTGCCTCTCTGTCCGATCACAATTTGGATATTTTGAACGCAAGAGTCAATAAGCTTATGTTACATTAAGATTAGCGATAAGAGTACGATTAACCATCTAGGGCTTTATAACTATTTACTACTAAGTGGAAATGTAGTAATCTTTGTGAAGGCCTATGTTTCATAGGTTGTAATGGATGGTATGGTCAAATCTTGACTTATTATAAGTCAACAAAGTAAAAAGTGACAATGGATAAAACTTGGTACATACTATATTTTACAAGAACCGAGCTGACCAACGAAATAGTTGGTTTCGCAATTTTAAACGTAGAATTGCTACACCATGCTTGGCGGTGAAGGAATATATTCTGGAGCACAACCTACAAATTTGGCGTAAAATATTTCAAGGACATGTGCGGTCTGCCGACACGCACGAGAGCAGCACGATGGGAAAATATTCCATAACACTCTCAAAAATTAAAGTAACCTATGTCCAGCTGTGGGGCCTGTAAATAGACTGAAATTCTTTTGCATAATTCATATTAAGTAATTAAAATTAAAACGTTATTATGTTATTTTGTAAATTTGATCATAGATGGTGGTAGCCTCACTCGCCGAGTTGACTCTGTAATGTCTAAATCATTTCATAGTATAAATAGTGGGTAACTCTGTGGTTGTGCTTAGTAATTAAGTATCAATTGATTATCCATTGATACTAAAATATATAAAAAAATACCTGTCTATCTAAAATTAGAAATATTGTATACTTCTTATAATCACGCGACCACTACAAATTGATTAAAACTACTTTTACGTATTTTATCATGTTTAAATTATTTGATTTTTAATTTCCGAAGTTTCAAATCCTTCCCAGCAACCACGACCACGAGGGACTGAGGTGACTGTACTAGTATATTTATATCAAACATTAGTTATGTATTCGTTTTTGTTTTGTAAAAAATTTTTTACTGATATTAAAAAATATTATAGAATGAGCGTGACAAACGAGCACACAGTCTACCTGATGGGAAGTGGATTCTGTGGCCCAAAGATATCTACATTTATCCTCGATTAAGAATTAAAACGCAGATGCGTTGTCAGCCTTGAGGACTAAGATGGAATGCCTCTGTTTTCTAAAATATAAGTAGCTTCATCATCATTACAGTCCTTCACAAGTCCACTGCTGAACATAGGCCTCCCCCAAGTAACGCCACAAAGCACGGTCCTGAGCCACCTGCATTCATCGACTTCCTGCATGTCTTACCAGGTCGTCACTCCATCTAGTGGGGTGTCGCCCTACACTACACCTACCGGTACGAGGCTGCCACTCAAGAACCGTTCTTCCCCATCGTTTATCGGTTCTTCGAACTATATGGTCGGCCCATTGCCACTTCAGCTTACTAATCCGTTGGGCTATGTCGGTAACTCTGGTTCTACTCATTATATTACTACGGATATGCTCATTTATGAGTTTATTACGCAAAGAAATTCCGAGCATAGCCCTCTCCATAGCTCGCTGAGCGACCTTGAAAGTCCTCATACGACCAGCAGTGAAGGACCACGTCTCAGATCCGTAAGTCATCACTGGCAACACGCACTGGTTGTACAATCTAGTTTTCGGAGTTTGAGTAATACGTAACGAGAAAATGTGTCGTAATTCCTCGAACGCTGCCCAGCCTAGTTGAATCTGTCGATTGACCTCTCGTTCGAAGTTGGACTTACTTAGTCGGACTAGTTGTCCCAGGTAAACATAATCGTCAACAACTTCGAGCATAGTGCTCCCAACAACTACAGGCATAGGTGTGTCATGTAAGTACGCTATATAAGTAATGTTTTTCTAATTGTGTATAATATTATAAATTGTAAAAAAACAGGTTTACACACGGTTGAATAATGTTCTGATGCTTATAAATTATTTTCATGTTTATGAACTAAGATTGTTTTTTTGTATGTATACATAATGAATTTAAAAACAGTTGTTTTTAGCGGCCGGCAAGTCACGGTCGCAAGGTGACATTAACTGCATAGTGTGAATTTCGTGCATTTTTTAGTCACAAGTAAACGGTCATAACATAAACACGTAGTTTCTTTTCCAAGTCACTTGCTATACGAATATAGACCCCAACGCTCTATACAGATATTAAATATGATCTTTGTTTTGTACATGTTCATCTTAAGACCTATCCGTTGGGAGACATCATTGAGGTCATTGAGCATAGTGCTTCAGTCCTGCAGTGATTCTACCAAAAGGACTATATCGTCAGCAAATCGAAGGTGAGTGATGTACTCGCCATTGATGTTAATACCGTATCCTTTCCAATCCAGTAGCTTGAAAACGTCTTCTAATGCAGCAGTGAAAAGTTTCGTGGATGTAACGTAAACCTGTCTCACACCTCTCTGCAATTGGATAGGTTTCGAACTCTGGTTCTGTACTCGTATAGCCATCGCAGCCCTACAGTACTAACACTTCAGCACTTCGATATACCAACGGTCAACTTGGTACCGCTAAAGGGACTGTAGCACCGCCCAAATTTTGACGGAATCAAAGGCTTTCTCATAGTCAACATCCGCCAGGCAAAGTGGCAGATTGTACTCTTTGGTCTTCTGTACAATCTGTATGTATGTGGTCTATGGTACCAAAGCCTTTTCGGAAACCGGCTTGTTCGGGAGGCGTGCGAGACGATTCGTAATGACTCTCGCACGACGAAAACACGACGAAAACAGCACGTAGACGCGGCTCAGAAGGGAAATCGGTCTGTAGTTCTTCAAGAGAGCGTTATCACCTTTCTTAAAGAACAAAGCCACCGCACTTCTGCTCCACACCTCCGGAGTAGTTCAACCATGGAGGACGGAATTGAAGAGCTTCTGAAAGACTTTAAATACTGGTGTTCCTGTGATTCTATCCACGCCTGGGTCCCTGCCGTTTTTAAGGTGATGGAGAGTCATTCTAGTCTCGCTCAGACTGCCGTCCGAGATATCATCGGAATAGTGTCGGATAAAACTTGCTCTTGGATCGTTAATCAGACCTGCGTGAGGCTCCAACGATGATGTGAAAGCTGCCTATAGAACCTTTCATTCTCACTTAAAATTTGAGGTGTCCCGAAAACGAAGCTACCACACTCATTCTTTAGCTTTGACAGTTGGCCTCTTTTTGGCAGACATATCTCTTGCAAAGACTTTAGAGCCCTGGTTCCACTTGATCGCTTCTTCAATACGAGCAGTATTAAAGTTGCGTAAGTCTCGCCGCATGCTTTTGGCGATCTGTCTGTTTAGTTGCCTGTATGCTGTCAAATCTGTTGACGATTGCAGCTTAGTATCCTGTCTAACAGCTATGAGATTAAGAGTGTGATCGGAGAGTTTTTGTGTTCTTCTGCGGTTGCAGAACTTAGCTCCGACCGCATGAACAGTTTCCACGAGCTTGTCATTCATATCGTCCACTGCTTTGCAATCTTCTAGGCACTGAAAGCGGTTACGTAATTCGAGCTGAAAGTTTTCAGGATTCTGGATTAGAGCACGAGGAGTACGGAGCGTTGACTTCATTAGATGAGACCTCTCCAACTTAGCATTTAGGTTCAGTGTGCCTCTAATAATTCGGTGATCGCTGCCAGTTATCACCCTTATGATCACTGAGACATCACTGAATAATTAGCGTCTGGTTGTAATAATGAAGTCAATCTCATTTTTTGTCAAACCAGATCTCTTCTGGAAGAAAGAGTTTATCATGAGTCCCTCTTTCTTCATGAAGTCGACCAGCTGCTGGCCTCTTGGGTTTCGTTGCCCTATCATGAATTTCCTTACGTTCAGCTCAACGTTCTTTCTTATGCCCAATTTTGCGTTGAAGTCCCCCGTTAACACCATATAGTGAGTTTTGGAGGAATGCATGGCTCTAGAAATATCCTCATACACTTCCTCCACCTCCTCATCGGGAACTTCCAACGTTGTCCCGTAAACCTATATGACTTTCAACGAATACCGTTTGGTGATTCTGAGTATAAGGTATGCAACCCTCGTCGATATACTCTCAATCTTTACAACGTTGATAAAGAGAGACTTGTGGACGATAAATCCAACACCTCCTTGGGACAGATGGTCGCCCTCCCGGTGATAGAACAAGTTGCCGGATTCGAGAATCACCGTGTTCTCCCCCTGTCTTCGGACCTCGGATCATCATCATTCTCTAAACCATTTCCCATTATCTGGGGTCGGCGCAGTAAACCTTCTTGTTCCATTCCTCTCTATCAGCCGTCATTTCCATACTTACTCCTTTCATTCTCATATCACTCTTCACACAATCGATCCATCTTTTATTCGGCCTTCCTCTGCCCGTGTGTCCCTCCACATTCATATTCAACACTCGTATTGTGACATGACTTTCATTCCTCCGCATCACATGCCCAAACCATGCCAATCTGCTTCCTCTCACCTTTTCTACCACTGGCGCTACTTTCAGGCTTCCTCTTATATACTCATTCCTTATCTGATCCATCCTTGTCACACCACACATCCATCGTAACATTCTCATTTCATTCGCATGCAGTCTATTTTCATCCTTCTTCTTGACGGCCCAGCATTCACTTCCATACATGACGACAGGTCGGATGATCGATTTGTAAATTTTCCCCTTCAGCCCCTCCAGCCTTCAGCCTCTTCGGACCTCGGATAATCCTATCATATTCCAGCGCAACTTGTCTATCTCTTCTTCCAGCTCCAGGATCTTTTCGTCAGTCCTCGGGTTGCGTACGTTATATTTTGGCAGGTCGAGTCGTCGTAGGTGGCAACCGAACCTCCACCGGAGATTCTTAGCACCCCCTGCCCCGCTGTTACCATGGTCGCCACCGTAGCTAAGAATAGCAGGGCCCCCGGGGACTAGGGGCCGTCTATTTACTTCGTTTCTCATGGAGGGTATATTGTCATAGTCGCCACGTGCTAGCGTGCAAGCAAGTGCAAGCGAATAAGCTAAGAATCTTATCGTTCAACCACCTGAGAGCCATCTACTACTACACAAGGCATCTTCAGGTTATGTATAACCAGAAGATGCCTTGTGTAGAGGCGAAACACGTGTCGAATTATTGTCGATGGTGTATCTTTCCTAGAATAGTGGTGTTGGATGCAGTGATGCTGGGATTAGTGGTGACGAGATTAGTTCACGCAATTGAGGGAGGGCGGGAGGTGCTCTTTAAACTAGGTAAGACACATCATTTGATTTTATTCAGCGGATGGCTGCAAAGTAACTATTAATATCTTTATTATAATGGATTTCCACAACGTAACGCCTGATTCTATCAATTAAATATATTTCAGTCAAATTAAAGTTAAAGAGGAATTTTTTATAAAATAAAATAAGAAACAAACTGCTACTAGTCTGAGTATTGACAGTTGTATATTTTCACTTAATATACAGATTAATACGTATACTATATTAGCTGCCCTAGACATTGTTCTGCCCCTTTTCGGTAGGTGGCGCGATGAGGTTCACTTCGAATTCCGTTACAGCCTTTTAAAATTCCACAGCTGAACATAAGCTTCCCCCATAGATTGCTTCATAGGGGGTATTTGCCAGAGTTGCCACATTTCACTGGTGGGTTGGCAACCACTTGGCAGACGTGTTAGCAACTGCAGTTTTTTTATTTTATAGTTATTATCGAAAAGACGCTCATCATCTGGTTTGTTTCCCTTTGTCGCTCATAAGACACCCACGGGACGATATGGGATACAACGCTAATACAAGGTCTGTATTCACTCCTAACTTTTTACAGTGGAAAAATTCAAAAAACATTTGTTACAAACTCGCCACCTATCAGATCCAACTTATCCGAATTAACCATAGACTCGACAAAATAAATATATTCTGTGAATATGAACTTTTTTTTTAAATAGAAGTGATTAAAGCAGGTATTCGATCAATAAACCCTTTTTGAAGTTTCTTTTACCGCAAGAAAACTACATTAAAGTTTCCCTATTCATTATTATAAATTATGAATAAAAATTTCTATAATAAGTTTATTAAAATTTATTAAGTTTTAAAATTCCCAATTGAAGCAAAATTAAAAGCACAATTTTAACAAAATAAGGTTCTAAAAAAGGAAACCATCGAAAATGCAACCATTGCACAAATTTTTGTTATTAAAAGCAAAATACCGACACAAAATTACCGTTGACAGGATAATTCTTATTTTTACCTGCTGCGAAGAGTAAAAAGCTACTAACTTTAAATAGGAAAAGTAGAGTTTTTTATTTGAAAGAAAAGGTTCTCCATTACTACTGACTGACTGACAGACTATTGTCACAAAGCTGAAAGAATTTTTAGCGATCACACCACCATCGGATTCTTAAGGTGTATCCCTGACCAAAATGTTGCGAAAGTGCGTTTTTTAGACTCTATTATCTCATTAGTTACGAAAAATAAACTACATCTAAAAGTACATTATTAATGATCGATATCTTAACATCACATTCCACGTTCTAATTTATTTTTATGTGCTATAAATACATTTAAAATCAACTTTTAAAAAATGACTAAAATTCTTGATTACATGCATCTGTTGCTAAACGCAACGCTCTAATCATTTGAGGATAACACTAATGGATAGATAATTAAAAAATCTATATTCTCCATGTTTTATTTAATTTTTAAGTTCGTTTTTCTCTTTTAATTGAAATAATTCCGAAAATTGTGTGAATTCTATGATAAAGGGGCGTGCGCAGAGTGCGGGCGGCATTCCGCTGTATGCGTTCGTAGAAGGTAGCTGTGTCGCCGTCGTCGACGTTTCGTATTTCGCCGCAAACATAATATTATTTGAGTACCTACAAACCTATGCGCTTACGTCACAGTAATATTTATACAGTATTGTAACTCGCCCGTATCTTTGAAATAGATCCTACAGCCGTGCGGTACGTAAACATGCGATAGGGCTGCCTGCCTCCAGCATTTTTACATTTGCCCATTGATTTATGTGTTGTATAACTCAATGCATTTGTCTACCTTGTGTTTCCATTTAGTTTTATGATTGTACTTAAATATACTTTTTTATACAATGTGTCCGATTTCCGATGTCCGATACTTTAGGGGTTAAAATACAATTAATTTTATCGAAAAATCAGGGATCAATGATTTTTTTCGCCATCAATAAAAAAATGGCAGCACTTTAAAAAAATTGTTGGCGAAGCATAGATGCTTGTATTAATTTAACAATATCTACCCAAGTAGAAGACTTTCAACAACAAAATTGGTTTCAAATGTTAGTTAATAGTGTAGACAATAAATCTAGATCAAAATATTATTTTTTAATTTTTCAGTATTAGTAAAAAACATTTTTGAAAAAATAAATTAGACAACAAATTGATGTTGTTTTTCAGATTCTTAGCTTTAAAAAAACCATCGTGTTAACCAATTTTTTTTACTTGTTTTTATTATAATACAGGATATTTGCTATAAATGCAGATTTAAATCTTAACTCTGAGTTAGATAGTTTAGGAGCTATGACAGTGTAAACATACTTACTTGAATAGCGCGGATACACTAGCAAATGAAATAAAACAAAATAATTTATATCAGTTGCATTTAATTTGGCAAAATAATTACAAAAACTGCTCAAAGTGACCTCCTTGTCTCTGCAGACATGTTGTTGCTCTTAGTGCAACGTGTTGCGTAGAGCGCTGGATCATTGCCTTGTCTTCTCGCAATTCGTTTGCTGCTTGAATTATTTTTTCTGCTAACTCCTCTGTATTTGGCACATTTACATACACTCTTCGTTTGAGTGTGCCCCACAAAAAAAAATCGAGAGGTGTTAAATCCGGCGACCGCGGTGGCCAAGCAATTGTTCTTCCGTGTCCAATCCACGACGAATAGTGTGCATTTAAATGATTCCGCACAAGAAGCGCGAAGTGTGCTGGAGCACCATCCAATTGCAGAATCATTCTGGCCCTGTAGGCCAATGGTAACTCCAATAAAGCATCCAAAAAATTCGTTTCCAGGAAATTTGGGAATCTTGGGCTATTCATTGTCTCCGGTAAAATGATTGGTCCAATTAGAATGTCGTCAATCATTCCGGCCCAAACGTTGACAGAAAATTTATGTTGAAAAGAACTTGGGCGGATCGCATGTGGATTTTTTTGAAGCCACAGGTGTTCGTTACGGTAGTTCGTATACCCTGATCGCGTGAAAGTAGCTTCGTCTGTCCACATAATTCTTTTTAAAAAGTTTGGATCATATCGCGTTTCTCTCAATATCCACGAACATAATATTGCTCTTCTTACATAATCCGGTTCCAGTATTTCTTGTACCCTTCGAAAATGGTAAGGATGTAATCCTTCTCTTTTTAAAATTTTCCACACCGACCATTTTGATAGACTGAGACGATTAGCTATGCGTCTAATGCTCAGGCTAGGGTCTTGAGTAATCATTTGCAATATTTGATGTTCATCTTGGAGCGACAAAACACGAGCACGTTCGTTACCGAGCCTTCTTATTCCATTTTCCGCAAGTCTCAAATGAATTCTCACGAAAGTGCGAGCATTCGGCGTACGTCTGTTAGGAAATCTGCGTGCATACTCTACAACCGCTCTATTTGCACTCCCGTTACACAATCCATACACGAAACGGATGTCAGCGATATGCTGGCTTGAGTACTCGTTCATTGTAATAAACAAAAAGTAACAGTTCAACAACAAAACAAAAACGTAACAAAGTCTAACAATAAACAATAATTATGTACAGTAAGTAGATTTACTTAAAACCAGGAATGTTATCACAACGCAGAGCGAGGGACGACTGCTCGACGGCACAAGCGCACACTGCACCCTTTTTACCTGGAGACAGCCGTTATTCTGTCTCGCTCGCACTGTTGTGCACAGCGTTTTTTACCTGCTCACACAAAGGATGCTATTGTGCTTGCTTACGATTCCTTGAATTATTGAAGAATTTTATCTTACTCACTGGAATGGGTGTTTAGTTATCTAATATCGGGGTAGAGGCACTTTGAACAGTTACATTCAAATTATCATAGCTCCTAAACTATCTAACTCAGAGTTAAGATTTAAATGTGCATTTATAGCAAATATCCTGTATTATAATAAAAACAAGTAAAAAAAATTGGTTAACACGATGGTTTTTTTTAAAGATAAGAATCTGAAAAACAACATCAATTTGTTGTCTAATTTATTTTTTCAAAAATTTTTTTTACTAATACTGAAAAATTAAAAAATAATATTTTGAATCTAGATTTATTGTCTACACTATTAACTAACATTTGAGACCAATTTTGTTTTTGAAAGTCTTCTACTTGGGTAGATATTGTGAAATTAATACAAGCATCCATGCTTCGCCAACAATTTTTTAAAGTGCTGCCATTTTTTTATTGATGGTGAAAAAAAATCATTGATCCCTGATTTGGCGATAAAATTAATTGTATTTTAACCCCTTAAAGTATCGGACATCGGAAACCGGACACCCTGTATAAACAAATATATAATAGGTACTTTGTGAAGTGAATAGGAAGTGTTCAATAAAAATGCGTTTCGTTTTTTGATTGGTAGATTTAATTAAAAAACCATGTTTATGTTTGAATAACAAATCGGTCTTATAAATTTGTGGCCGAAAAATATTTGCGCCTCGGCTGAGACGTATGAAATGCTTTATTATTAAAATTTTAAGTATAAAAAATCCGCATTATAATATAAAATATTAAATCGGCTTACTTACTACTTTGTTATTTATCATAAATAAGGGAGGGATGTACTAGGCAACATACTGTCCTGCTTCTAAAGTATAATTTTTCATTCATTTCTGAGAGCCTACATTATTGGTTATTTTAGTCGATAATCGGTATTGTAACGTATTGCACGCAATGTCAAAATATGCAACATCAATTTTTAAAATATTATGCAAGAACATATTATGCCATCAAAGATTAAATCGTGAATATTACACTTATTTATTTCACATTAACACATGCAATGCTAATTTGTGTGAGAAGTTTACAAATTGTAATTTCGCATGCGTTTGATGCTACTTTGAAAAAGTACGAATTTTCATTTTAATTTCGTTTCATATCGTTCATCTCGAGTGTGAGTTTACGTCACCAATCGTCTGGAATCGGGCCCCTTCGTATCCACCAACAATGAAACTGCTAGAATGAACTTTAATAATACACCTTGAACCGTGTACAGATTTCTTATTATTTAAATTATAATTCAAATAAAAAAATCATTCAATCAAAGAGAATTAAAGAAATAAAATTAGCAGATCTTTTATATAAACACGCCTCGATTACAATTTTATCTACTCATGAGTCGAATAAAAATGACCGTTATAACCATCGATACATATATATATATATATATATATATATATATATATATATATATATATATATATATATATATACACTACGCACTAGATTTAGCATTCCAAACACTCACTATGTTCAACTGAACTGTACTGCACTGCAATCCGGTACACGATATTCATGCTAATAATAATTTTATATTAAATTAGCACATATGCAAAATAAACGAAAATAAAAACAAATATTTTTAACAATACAATCCAAATAAACAATTATTTATTATGACAATTTTCGCGCGTTTATATCAACTACGCATGCGCGGCTCTACTATTTCCGACGCATGTGCGAATACAGAGTAGTGCACATTTTTTATTTGGAATAGCTTCTCTAGTACTTAGTACATATAACTCAATGGTTATAACAAACTCTTTTTCAGCCAGCCCTAAGCCTACTAGGTTGATTGTTTTACAAATAAGCAATAAATAATACGTTTCTTACATCCCTTCGAATTTTTTTCCATTAATAGTAGGTAACGTTCAATTTAAAAATGTCTACCATCGTAAATCGTAGATATTTACGCGAAGTTTAGATTTAATCCAATTATAATATAGATCTTCAAGGCCAGATGGAAAAGGTTTTTGTTAAGATAAGTCTTTGCACTTTACCATCAGTTTCACCGACACTTACCAGCAGGCGGGATAGTAGTCAAGCACTGGCTTAGAACAGTTAAAATACAGGTTCTGTAGTCGGCCCAAGACAAAGTTATAGCGTGTCGAGGACCACGATAGAGCCACGCTGCAGCTATTTTATGGGCGTAGCAAAAAAAGTCGAAGCCACCGCGCTATCAAAGAATACCAGCGTAGAAAAGCTACTTAATACTGCCGTATTTTGACCTTTTTATTGGAATCGAGACAATATATCTTAGCCTTCAGCAGTGACAACGTATTATTTTGATCCTTAATCGAGGATAGCTGCAGATATATATAATAATATGTATAGGTGTCTTTCAGGTGGACTGTGTGCAAGTTGTTCACCCTAATTCTATAAAAAATAAAGCCCCTAATTTTTCTTCAAAATTATATTGGACCAGCCCTGAACATATTATTTTTTTATCGAATACATGTAATAAAGTTATATGCGTCGAATGCAGCACCTCTTCGTTTTTCTCAATTGGTTGAAAATGCGTCGACGACCGTCTCTACTCCAAACACCATTGCAGCAACTATGATCTGAAACACATGCCACAATCCTTTTAACTCTATACGTAAGTAAAGCATCATGAGAAAAACTCTCCAATAACTAACCGTCGTACTCAATCAGCTTATTCATGTGGATCTTAGCTAATTAATTTTCATATACTTTTTAAAAGAAATATCCATCCAAAGCTTAATAATTATTGTTGCGAGAAAAGATTTTCCCTTGTTTACGCTACAGTTAAACAAAATAAAGCATCTTAGTATTGTTATGTTTTATTTTAAATTCATATCCGGTATACGCCGGCAGTAACTCATAGGGTATCACACTCAGTCCTGTAATGGTATCTATTTGTTCGCTGTCATACTTTGCAACTGTACTTCGTTAACGTTTTTGTAGCATTTTTCACTATGTTTTCAACATTTTTTCATCGAACACTGCCGACCTCTATGGGAATAAAAAGAATATTTGTATTATGTGCAAGTTATACTAGTTTTTACCCACTCTCTTCACTAATACAACTTAAATTTTATTATTTATTTTCATAAAAAGTTTCCTTCCTTATATTATTAACTATATTCTATTCTTTTCCACGATAATCCACTTTTATGTCAAAGGGGAATGCCCACTCTTCATAGACACTTCGGCCATGAGTGCCCACATATAAAAGCATATAGATATGATATTATGCAATTAAAACAATGAAATGGTAATGGAATTGCTTTAAAAAAAGTCGGGGTTTTGAAAATATAGAAGTTTTTATTTTCACAAATGCAGTTTTATTAACAACTATTTTTATCGATTTTATCGCGTTTTATTTCTTTGATTTTTAATTCCAGACGCTTCGGGTGCTTTCCAACGCCCATGGTTACGGCAGACTGAGATGACTGACGTCCCAATGTCAGTGTTAACCCGGAGTACCTTCAGATTTTTAATTTTTATTTATGGTCCGATCTACAGAATGAACTTACTGTGTCTTGAAGTCTTGCAGTGGTATGCTTGGGATTAATTTAAATTTCATTAATTACAGGGTCCTAAGCAGGTGGTAGTACCAAGCCTCCTCCTCTATTGAAAAAATGATTTTTTTATTTCAATAGTCTCATGTATCGTCCTTTTAGAGGATTTGTGGTCTATCGAATCTTTTTTGATGTCTACCTGGGTGGGGCCGTCCAGGATATGATCACAAACTGCAAACTTCCCTGAACTTTGATGCTTCACGTCAGCTCGCTTCAAAATGTAGCCAATCTTGTCTGTGACACCCCTGACAAATGCTAGTACTGCACATGCTTGACTGTGGCCGGCTTCACTCGGTCACTGTGACGTAAGCACGGGCCCGAAGCTTGTTGACGTGCAGAACCTGCTTGACGTGCTGAAGTTCGACGGCCAGATGTTTTCTGCCACAGATCCCCTGTGCTCTCTGTAAAAAAGATTTGCTCACGGTAACTAACTGTGAAGGATGATGGTGAGATTTATTGTTTTCTATACACAGTGTGACCTATGGTGTTGTTAGAATTTTGGATGACTAACGCATCTAGGAAAGCTAAGGAATTATTTGCCTCTAATTTACACATCAATACATCATTCAGGAATTGAGCAGGAAGCAAAATATTAGTCTGATGCCGTGCCCAACCCAAATACCATATTACTGTCATAACATGGGCACAGCATCCAATAGTTCGACGGCCGACAGTACTTTTTAATTGCACTTCTACCAGAACCATTGCCACTAATTAAAATATATATAAAATACACTTTACGACTAATGGTGATGACTTGCAATTCTAGCCCTAAGTAAAGATCAGCTAGGGCTTAAGTTTATTCCCTCCATAATGCTTCTCCTCTGGTTATTACAGAATTCTATCCGGTAGCAACCATTAAATCCTATATGCTCACCATAATAGTAGCAAGCTTGCTTTAATTGGTATGTGACACAAGCAATTAATATTAAGTCGCTATAAGTTAAAACAGGAAATTCCCTAACATTTTAAAGTCTACATTTATATTTCTAAAGTCTGCCTGCCCTAGCTCTATTTAGATTGTTTTCCCTAGCATACTCAGACAAATCATTATTTGTCTCCATATTTTGGTGAACTATTTCAAGTATTTGAGCCGCATCATCCCTTATTTTTGTGTGGAATTTATTAATTATAGCAGCAGCCACAGCAGTCTATCATCAAATGTGTAGAAGCCCTGTTAAAGTAATTTTGATGAAATATTTTAAATTCAGTTTTAAAAATGCCATTCACCACCTCTACTACCCATATCGACACATAGTCACGGCTCTGGATTTATTAGCATATCTTGTCATTAACTGAGATTCACCATCTGCTGGAGACATTGCTGCGACCTTTAGACATCCACATCTATCCTCGATTACAAATCAAAATGCAGATGCGTTGTCACCCGTGAGGACTAAGATCGTTTTCTCGTTTCCAGTAAAAAGGGTCTCCGGTTCTCTACACTCACCATACAAAACACAGCAGCATTAAGCTACTATTTCACGCTGGTATTCTGTGAGAGCGTGGTCCTTCCCCGGTCGAGCCGACCCATTCATGCTACAACTATACTTCTAATATAACTGCAGCATGGCTCTACCACGTATAACACACATACATAGTAATTGTCACTATGTATGTTTGTTATCGCAAAATGTAGTTAATCACAAAAGAGACATACTCGCAATGCTGATGAAACTGTTACAACCAGGTAAAAAACATTGTGCTTTTAAATAATTAGTTAGCAGTACACTGTGTTATGTATGATCTAAGCTTTGTTGTTCTGTGTGCAATACATTACTCACTTTAGATTGAAACGAGGATGGACTGGATGATTCAGATGGTTCCCGTTCTGCAGTTGAACGTGATGCTGTTCTATCAGTTCATTGCCAGCAATTATGATATACACGGTATGACAACGGCAACTGAAATAATGTAAAATACAAAAAATGAAGTCAAAGTGAAAAAATATAAATCAAAGAGATTTGTTTATTTCAAACTCAAATATAAATAAAATAATTATCAAGTTAAATGTTACTACACAAGGACGGATTTAATGCCCTATATTATTTAATAATTAAGGCCTGACAGACTACCAGCAGTCCAAAAACAATTAAAAATCAACTGTCTCCTTTCTTGGTAGTTGATAAAAATGGTCAATCTCATAAATTAGCTAGTATGTTTGTCAGATATAGCTAGTGCAGATGTGAAAAAATAAAACAAGTTCTTGAGTTTATATACAATCGGTGTAAAAACATGTATAATTATCAGATATGAGGATCACATTTAATAAATTGAAAAATGTTAAACACTTACCTCACGTAGCGCAAATTAATCCTCACGTGTAGAATCGAACCCAAACAATGTGTGTGATCTTATTCTCATAAGTGTCAGTGCCACAGCTGATGTATACATGTTCAAGACGAATTATTGGTGCATTTTGCGAGTGGCACACTACACGTTCACTGTACTCGAAACTTGTACCTAATAAAGAAGCTACAATCATTATATTGATATTATTCAAGTAAACTCAGTTATAAAGCATTTCTTAGAGGAAGACATGCCACATCGCGATATGTACCAACTATTTATGGTTAAAGATATTTTATTCTCAAAAGAAATATACATTTCACTTAATGAGAGGTTACAATAGTCAAGTTATAAATGGGTTATGAGCATACAGATAGCAAAAAAAAATTACCCGCTGTGTTCGAACCAATTGTTGAGAGATCAACAATTGCATTTTCCAACAAAACAAAATAACACGATAACACGCAATTGAATTCTTGTGACATAACAGTGACAGGGGCCTACCTGTCGGATTCGATGTTGCCACTTAACTGTCATAAAATCTATGAAACGATATCGATTTTTATTCGATTAATAATATCATAAAAAGTATAATCCTTGGCGCGTTTTAAGTTCTGCACGCTTTTTAAAATATAATTTCCTTTATTTATTGAAATTCTATTTCAAATGTATTTTTAAGAACAGTTAGCTTGTGCTGTATTGTTTTATTATGCTTTAGAGAATTCGTGGTAAATCAGCTAGAAATTAACTTCTTGAATTATCATAACATGATTCCATCTTAAATGTTATGTTAAGATCAGATAAGAATAACAGTTAACTTGTGCAGTAGCGTTTTGTTATACTCTAAAGAATTCTTGGTAAATCAGCTAATAATTCGCTTGTTTAATTATCATAACTATAAATGTGAAGGTTGTCAATGACTATAACAACGGTTGTTTTAGTTTTTAACGGTTGACTACCGCTTTTGATGGCTTGAAATGGATAAAAACCCATTTTTTGCAATAAGTTTTTTCTCTTTGGTAATGAATAAACCACAGAAACCCCTATAATGTATAATAGTCCTTTTTTTTAGATACAAGTAGCACATTTTAAAGAACCGCAAAAACAACATTGTTATTTATACAAACGCTATGGAAAACAAAATAATTTGTTGCTGGCGATAATGATAGTGGTATTTTGACTCGATTTAAAATATATGCTTGTTACTACAGAACTATTCATGGGCCTGCGAGTCCGATCGCACTGAACCACTTTTTTTCAACTTTTAGTTTTATTTTAATAAATAGTTTTTTCGTTTAAGCGGAGCTCTTTTACTTTAGATTTATTACCTCTTTATCTATCATAATCAATCTAAGTAAAATGTGTAAATACGATTCTTAAATTGTAAAAATAATAATTGGATTTGAACATATTAGGTAGGTATTTAGTTTTATTTATTTAGAAAACATTAATCTCACAATTAATTATTGTAATAATATAAATTTATCACACAGCTAACGACCTCATTAGCAATGTAATGGTGAAAGAATTTTCAAAATCGGTCTAGTAATTTTTGAGATTAGCCAAAAAACGTATTCATTGAAAGTAGCGCCCTCTATAATAGAATTAACCCTATATTAGATATCTAAAATCATACATAACAATCTAGTGGTGAAAGAATTCTCAAAGTTGGTCAAATACTTTACGGGTTTAGCGAAAAAATATTCTTTGATAGTAGCGCCCTCAATAATAAAATGCATCCTACGTTTTTAAGCACCATATCAAACAACGATTCAACATAGCCTAACCCGCACACACAGTAAAAACATAACCATCCTTTTTCGTCTGTAGTGGGATAAACAACTGGTTAATAGCGGTTGCGTATTGGCTGCTTTGGATAAATATCCATTGTCAACGGTTATTTTAAACCTATATCATAACATCGTAATAACTATCGAAAAATTATACCAGCATTGTAATAATTACACCATAAGTAATCGATCGAAAAGGGGAATCGATTTTTTAATGATTTTTGTGATTGACAACATTTTTTATTTTATTCACAAACTAATGAATTATGTATTTACCTAATTTTATTTTTATCTTTTCGGTACTTTTTATTTGTGCAAAAATATTCCCATTGTTTTAGGATAAATGAATACCGCGATTAATAACCATAAATAAAGATATAGTTTTTTTAACAAATGCACATTGTTGGGCGTTCCATGGCCGAAAATGGGCAATGCCCTTTCATCAGAATCCTACCACTCATGCAAGCGTTATTTTAGTACGAACATCCTACCAACATATTGGCGCGCCATAAGTTATTCCTGGTATATGGCGAGTTACCACTTGCACAATCTAGTATCGAGTAGGAAAACTAGGAGATTGAAGATCTTTCTAGGAAATTCCATACTAAAACTTTCTACACCTAATCAGTCGGGACCGGTATGTACTCGAACATTCCGGATGTTTATGTAGAAGAGACCCTATATAAGGCCGGTAGGAACCGCGACCGAGTTAGTATTGAATTGGCGAAAGCATTACGTAAGATCTTCGATATAATTTTACTGAGACGAGATCTATTATCACGAGCTTACTCATTCTAAGTTGTTTGACTAAAATCCCACTTGGTGATAGGTGATGATGTTGCACTCGGTGGTAATTAGGTAATTATAGAATCCTATTCATTTTTGTCTTGAAGACATACACGTTGCAATCTTAAGGAAAAGCAGACGGTGACTAACTACGCCATTCGTTTATTGCACGCGTTACGAACGACTGAAGAAACCATTTCATCATCATCATCCTTACGTCCACTAATGTCAACACAAGTCCATTACTGTACATAGGCTTCCCCCAAGGAGTGCTAAAAGGCATGGTTCTGAGTCACCTGCCTTCATCGACTTCCTGCATGTCTTATCAGGTCGTCACTACATCCAGTGGGGGACCAGCCCCACAATTCGCCTACCGGTACGAGGCTGCCACTCGAGGAACTTTCTTCCTCATATTATTTAACTATGCCGTATTACAAAACTAAACAAACTTTTTAGCTTAATTATATGGCATCATGTTACTTACCTTTTCATTAATATATAATTTTATTTTTAAATGTTATTTTAAGGTACAGTAAGACTTACTGTGAACATGTGACTCACGGACATGTGTGCAACTTTCCTCATATTTTTACATTTAATTGAAGAGAGAGCACTGAACATATTTTAAAATTTAATCATAAAACTTTATGCAACAGAGTTTGCATGAGAATAAATTATTCTAATAAGTTTGAGGTACACTAATGTAATAACTGCAGCGTTATGGTGCTAATAATATAATGTGTGATTCCGTAATGAAAAAAGTCTCATTAGATTAACATGTCATCTGCTGTATAAGTTATAACACATTTATGATTCACTAGCTAATTTACATAGAAGGCTGCTGAGCCTTCGATGTAAATTAGCTTCAGAATTTCAGAATACGCAAGCCGTTACCGTTATATTTGTATATATATATATATATTAAAGAATAGTAACAATGCTATAAACATTACTATCATTCCCCTTAACTACTCGTGGTAAGCTTAAATTGCTTGTGTTACGAGTGGTTCATGCCAGTAGTCGAATAGCGGATTCGAACCCACGACCTTTTTAAGTTCGCGGTCCGTGCCCTGCCATTAGGCTACTGTCGCTTCCTTTATATATATATTCGTCGTTCTATTTAACAAGTACCTAAGACTAGCTTTATTTTTATTGTATTATGGTGCCTTATACACCAGCCATGCCAATATTTCTTGGAAAATCATCGTCGAGTACCGGGACAAACTTGTGTCTGAAGCCAAGTCTTTGCTAAACAAAGTCTCGGATTGGGGGCGACTAAATCTAATCCAATTCAATCCCCAGAAGACACACGTTTGCAAGCTGTCCGCTAAAAAGAATCCCTTTTTTAGCTAGCATCAGAACCCTTGGCGTCGACATATCGAATAATATGCAGTTTTGTGGTCACTTGGAGGGGAAGAAATTGTCCTCTAAAAAACTTGGCGTGCTCAGCAGAGCGAGACAGTATTTCATGCCGGCACATCGTTTGCAACTTTACAAAGCGCAAGTTCGGCCTCACATGGAATACTGTTCTCATCTCTGGGCCGGGGCACCCCAGTGCCAGCTCCTTCCACTTGAACGCATCCAGCGCAGATCGATTCGAATCGTCGACGACCGAGTGCTTTCTGATCGATTCACTGGCGCTGCGTATTGAAGTTGCATCCCTTTGCGTTTCTATCGTATCTACCATGGGGAGTGTTCTGAGGAAAATTCCCGATACCATCCTCACCATCTGGATGCTTGGCGGTCTACTACTCTACGTTTTACTAGGAGTTTTCTTCCTCGTACAATATCTCTGTGGAATTGTTTACCACCGGCGACTTTTCCGGACCGATACGACTTAAGGACCTTCAAGAAAAGAGCTCACTAGCTTTCTAAAAGGCCGGAAACGCATCTGCAATTACCCTGGTGTTGCGGTTGTTCATGGGCGACGGTAATCTCTTAGCATCATGTGAGCCGCATGCTGATTTGCCCCCTAATCTATAAAAAATATTATATGCAAAGACAAATGCTGGAAAATTAATTTACTCAATTGATATGCGAACGAACGGAAACGACTAAGCTAACCGTTTGTTTCAAATGTTAGCAACAAAGGCGATGAAGACTGACCGACACTCTCCGATCGTCAGGCTTTGCGATGGAGGTAAGAAGAGGCCGGAATTGAATCACGCAACAAAATAAAAATTAACAGTGTTTGTTCATAATATGCCTCGTAAATTGCCTCGTTTTCGAACGAAGGCTTGATAAACTAAAAGCCTTATTAAACAAACTGAACAACGGAAATGATGTAAGGGTGTAAGTTACTTAATCTATTTTTTTTTAAATAACTATATGGCCCTTGGTATTGTGATAATGTCACAATAATTTTGCCAATGTCCGGTCTTCGGTCTGACACACCTTGTCTTGAGGCTTTCCGGTGGAAAAGGAGTTAGTGGTTATTAGGTGAGAATGTCGATAAAAACAAAGCAACTAAATATATGAATTGTGGACCACACAATATAGAGTAAAAATCTAGTTATAGGAGGGTATTAGCCTGGGCAGGGAATATATAACCTAATTCTAGGTTAAGTTAAATTTAGTACACAATAATTATACTTTAATATTATACATTCGAATATATTTTGAGATTGTATTGACATATATGGAATCGGGGATAGTTAAGAGGGAATTGATATTAACTGGTCGAGGGATTTTTTTTTGGGGAGGATGTCATATAAAGAAATTGGGTGATTTTGACAACTGAAGAAAATGTGGTCTGGGGAACCTTCATCCAGACCACATTCACAGAGGGAATGATCTTTGATTCTAATTTTAGCTAGGATACAGGAGTGCAGACATGCCCAAGCCTTAAACGGCAGATTGTAGATGTGATTTGTTTGTTCAGAAACCTAAATTTGAAAAACCAAGGTTTTGGAGGAATTTGGAGTTGAATTTTACCAAAGTAGCTACCTTTACTATGTCTGGATATGCTCCAATCTCTGTCCCAAGAATTCTTTAATTCAATTTGAGCTAATGATATTAAATTATGAGAGTAATTCATTAAATGAGAAGGGCAGCCAGTATCTACCGCTCCTTTGGCCCAGGAGTCAGCCTGTTCATTTCCTTCCATGCCACAATGACTAGGAATCCATACAATCTCTATCTCAAGCCCACTCTTATTATAATTTAGTATGAGTTCTTTAATTTTCAGTATCAATGGGGAGATGGATTTCATTTTAGATATATTGCTCTGTAATGACATTAGGCAACTTTTTGAATCAGTAAATAAAACTGATTTAAGAATTTTATGGGAAAAAATGTAGGATATAGCCTCATATATGGCTACAGCTTCCCCTGTAAAAACAGAAGCCTGAGGAGGGCATCTATAGTTAAGGACAATTTTATATTTGGGAATCCAGACTGCAGAACCGACACATTTGAATGAAGACAATTTGGAAGCATCAGTAAAAATATATAGCCAATCAGTCCATTTTTTTGCCACTAGGTTATAAAAAGTTCTGTTAGCAGTTGGAGAATTTTTATTAATGTTTAAATTCAGAGTGATTTTAGGATTTAGTAATATAGCATCATAGCTGGTTTCAAAATAAGGTAGAATTGGGGATGTAACACAAGGATACTCAATATTTTTTAATCTATTAAGAGATTTAAGAATAGGGGGCCAGCTTTTATTAGACCAATAGGAGTTGTTTACAACTAATAGTATCAGGGATTCTAGTTTACGGTGTAAGGGGTGAGATGTTAGTTGTAGAGTTTTTGAGATAAATCTATCAGCTAGAAACTGTCTTCGTAAAGAGAGAGGGGTCAGTCCTTCCCGTGACCATGGGTGCTGTAAAGCTCTCGAAACGTCGGGTATTAAAAAAGTTAAATATACGCGATAAATTCCGTAAAAACTAGTATTATTTCAATTTGTAGTGTTCGCGTAAATATAAGAAATCATTAGGAGAGAGGGGGATATTTATTTTGAAATAATTTACCATGTACATAAAACAGTTATACTGCCATTTTAAGTTCCGTAAAAATAAAGTTCATTATTCGTAAGTACCCGATGGCCGAGCTTTGCACGGTTTTTTTAAGTTACATTTGTATATAAACTACATGAATAATAGTTTTTGATCCTATTGACATAATAGAAAAAAAACTGAACTGCTTATTTGAATAAAAAATCATGAGTGTAATTAGATTAATTAAAATTTTTATATTTTTAAAAAATACTAAAAAAAGTGCTCGAAATAATAGATTTTCTCACAAAAGAAGGGAACTTAAAAAAAAGGGAAAAAGTCGGACTCAAGACGGGACGCGAACCACGGAACACCGATATCACGCCCGAACAACATCCCATCTGAGCTATTACGATCGTTAGTAACCTGTCAAAATTTACCTTCTTATTTTGTAGCAGTTTTTTTATTGCCTGAAAACACGGACAAAGGGACATTTTCTAAAAATAAATCCTAGCTAGATCGATTTATTGCCCCCGAAACTCTCTGGAGACCAAATTTTATGAAAATCGTTGGAGCCCTTTCCGAGATTCCGATTATATATATACACAAGAATTGCTCGTTTAAAGGCATAGGATAATAACAGAATTTAGATAAATAATTGTAATTACGTTTTAAATAATGTTTTTTTTTGTGTGTCAGGAGCAAAATGAAACACATTAGACCGTGCATGATGTGTGGAGTAAGGGATTTAGTGCTTGAAAGCGGTGTTAAGCGAATTAGATGTTGTATGCCGCGCATACAGTTCATTAGGCACATTAAATTGTAGATGTTCGTGATCTTTTGCTAAAATTATAAAAACCTAAGTAGTTTAATTTAAATGACCGCTTTACTTAGTTCACTGAGGATAAATTTGATTTTTAATCTTATTTACAAAAAGTTTCTACACATTACATAAATATTAAATCGTGGTAGAGCGATGCTGCAGCTATAGCATTATGGTTGTAGCACGAATGGACTATACAGAATACCAGCGTGAAGTAGCTGCTTAACGTTACTGTGTTTCGTGTGGTAATGTGCAGAGAACCGGAGACTTTTTTTGGAAACGAAGCATCCTATCTTAGTTCTCGGGGGTGACGACATATCTGCATTTTGATTCATAATAGAGAGTTGTGTTGAGAAATATAGATGTTTATGGGCTACAGCATCCATTTATTATAAGGTGGGCTGTGTGCTCGTTTTTTACTCTTATTATATAAAAAATTAGTAAAATTCGATGCAAATTATCACATTGACATATCAGTCACATACATCCAGTCTCTTTGTATTGGAAAACGTAGGATTAAAAAAAATTCAAATTCGTATAATTATGTATAATAAAATTGATATATATATATATATATATATATATATATATATATATATATATATATATATATATATATATATATATATATATGTATATATATAAAAAATATTCATAAGTAATATCATTTCGCAATTAAAAATAATACAAAACTTTGAGGGTTGGAATCTTTATGTTCTGAACTATGTCATCATCATCATTACATCAATGCATTTCTAGAGATATATCTAATTTTACTAATTAGATATATCTCTAGAAAGTTAAAGCTAAAGTTTTAATTTGAAGTCGATAAGCTTAGAATAAAAATTAAAATCATAACCTGTTACCAACTAAAATAACGACTTCAGGCTTCGAAAAGACTCCTTCAACAAAGCAAATACATACATACATACATAAACACTCACGCCTGTCACCCAGAGGGGTAGGCAGAGACTACAGACTTCCATTTGGCACGATCCTGACACACCTCTCTCGCCTCGTTCACATCCATACACCTCCGCATACATGCTCGTCGGTTAAGGGTACTCCTAATTTGGCCCGTTTTCAATAATTCGCCAATTTGGTCGATAAATTTTCGCCTAGGACGTCCCTTTCCGACTCTGCCATTCACTTCTGCAACATAAATTTTCTTTGTCACTCTTTCCTCATTGATTCTTTCCACATGACCAAACCACCGAAGCATTCCTTTCTTAATCCTGGTCACAACATCCTCTTGCAAACCACACTCTTCTCTTATTACACATACATAATATTACACAAAGCAAATAATATTCAAATATCCATCATTTAGTCGATCTTTAATCATTATGAATCTTGTTTCAGGCATTGAAAGAAGTAATGTTACTAAGTTTATTTAAATGCACAAATAATGATACATACTTATTTTATATGAAACATAGACATCTCTCATGTACGTTATCGTAACATAACTTTCGTGGTTAAAGATCGCAGTTCAAAAAAATTCAGTCAGATCAAAGTTATAGGGCCCAAGTATGTACGCAATTACTTACAGGTGCACTCAATATTCCCTCTATGATAGTCCGATGAAACGGCAATCCGACACGACTGGAGACAAATCAGACGCAGGATCAACGGCTCTACGTATTTTTCAAGGCACGGGAGTGAAACAAAGCCAACTTCCGGACTCCGGACTACTACTGAGAATTTCTTGACAACAACACTTAATAACTGATTTTGAACGGATCCGGGATTCAAACCCAGGACCACAAAATAAACAGTTACATTTGCCACCAATAGACCATCAAGGTAGCTAACATGAAATAAATATACCATCATATGAAGATGTAATAATAAAAAATTGGTTGTTCATTAATATGAAATTTCAAATTTTAGTAAATTAATGACTGCGGTAGTTGCTGCTAAAATAGTAGCTTACCCTTTTCATTGGTTACTTAGTACTCAGGGTTGACATAATATTTTAAATCACATTCTATGATAGACGTAGGCTCCAGCATTCACTTATGTTTGTAACATTTCAAAATAAAATAAAGCCTTGTGTACGAAATATATTTGTTTGAATTAACAAGTCATCGTGCCTAAAGGAGACTTGTCGTGACAAAGTCAGTCGACTGTGTATACAGGCTACATCAAATTTAACGATTATAACTTAGACTTGGAATGATTATAGTCTGATATCATGCAAGTACGGGCAATACATTTTTAGTAATTCTCACGCACGTAAAATAAAATCGATATTCAAAATCAGATTATATTTATACTACCTAATAAAGTTTCTTATTATTAAATATTTTCATTCTTCATCATTACTACCTAAAAGTTCACTGCTGCATATTATAAGGAGCTGTATATTAAGACACGCTTGTAAGGAGATGCCTTAAAATACTAAGACTGGTCACCAACAAAAACGTCAAAGGTGCGACACGCGTGTTACTGCGATCATCAATCCCCCTTGCGAGCGCAGCAGCGTAGCGTCTGCCAATACTTTCAGTAAAATTATTTTAAAAATGAAAGTATTTCAATTTATACAAGTTTACAAGTACTTTTTCTTTCTCGTCTATCGTTAGTTGGTGAGATCCATTTGGGCTCACTTTTAAACTATTTTAAAATATTTATTTTAGGTTAATTTTTTTGATGTTACGGTAACGCTGTGACCGAAGCATTTGGCTGTGGTCCCAAGCTTAACGAATTTGGCGATAGTCTTGTAGATCTTGACCGTGTAGTGGCGAATATCATCTTAATAAAAGCATCTTTGCCGTGTAGTGGCGGTTGAGAATATCCACTACCCCATATCTACCCGTGGGTGTCGTAAGAGGCGACAGAGGAACACAGGCAGGAGATGGGCAGCAGCATCTTCGTAATAACAACAATAATATAATAAAACTGCGGTTGCCAACCCGCTCGCCAAGCGTGGCAACTATCGCAAATATCCCCACATGAAAACGACGCAAGCAAATGGCCCCCAGTCTCCAACGGCCCCACTTTTCCTGGATACGGTGGCGACCATGGTAACGGCGTGGCAGGGGGTGCTAAGAATCTCCGGTAGAGGTCCGGTTGCCACTTAAGACGACTCGACCTGGCAACATGTAACGCATGCATGCAGCACCCTGAGGACTGACGAGAAGTTACTGAAGCTGGATGAAGAGGTAGATAAGTTGCGCTGGCATATTATTGGACTATCTGAGGTCCGAAGAGAGGGGGAGGACATGGTAATCCTTGAGTCCGGCAACTTGTTCTATCACCGGGAGTGCGACCATCTGTCCCAAGGAGGTGTCGGATTTATCGTCCACAAGTCTCACGTCAACAACGTTGTAAAGATTGAGAGTGTGTCGACGAAGGTCGCGTCCTGATACTCAGAATCACCAAACGGTATTCGCTGAAGGTCATACAGGTTTACGCACCAACCTCGGCACATCCCAGATATTTCCAGAGCCATGCATTCCTCCAAAACCCACTACACGATGTTGATGGGAGACTTCAACGCAAAACTAGGCACTAGAGAAAGCGCTGAGCTGAAGTTAGGGAAATTTGGAGTAGGGCAACGGAACCATAAGGGCCAGCAGCTGGCCGACTTTATGGAGAAAGAGGAACTCTTTATGATGAACTTTTTCTTCCAGAAGCGGCCCCACAGGAAGTGGACCTGGTCGAGCCCCGACGGTTCGACAAAAAATGAGATTGATTTCATTATGACGACCAGACTCCAACTGTTCAGTGATGTCTCAGTCATCGAAAGGGTGAAAACTGGCAGTGATCATCGAATAGTTAGAGGCACACTGAACCTAAACGTTAAGTTGGGGAGGTCTCTTCTAACGAAGTCAACGCTCCGTCCCCCTGGTGCTCTGATCCAGAATCCCGAAACTTTTCAGCTCGAGTTACGTAACCGCTTTCAGTGCCTAGAATATTGCAATGCAGTGGACAATATGACTGATAAGCTCGTGGAAACTGTCCATGCGGTCGGAGCTGAACTCTGCAAGACCCGCCACAGAAGAACACAAAAACTCTCCGATCACACTCTTAATCTCATGGCTGTAAGACGGGAGATGAGGCTGCAGTCGTCAACAGATTTGACAGCATACAGGCAACTGAACATACAGATCTCCAAATGCATGCGGCGAGACTTGCGCAACTTCAATACTGCTCGTACTGAAGACGCGATCAAGCGGAACCAGGGCTGCAAAGTCTTTGCCAGTGATCTGTCTGCCAGTAAGAGCCAATTATCAAAGCTGAAGACTGAGTGTGGCAGCATCGTTTCCGGGACACCTGAGATTCTGAGTGTGATTGAGAGGTTATAAGGGCAGCTGTACACATCATCATTGGACCCACACGCAAGTGTAAGTAACGATCCAAGAGTAAGTCTTATCCGATACTATTCCGATGATATCCCGGACGTCAGTCTGAGCGAGATTAGAATGGCTCTCCAGCACCACAAAAACGATAAGTCCCCGGTCGAGGATGGAATTACAGCGGAGCTTCTGAAAGTGGGTGGAAAACTGGTACTTGAAGTCCTTCAGAGGCTCTTTCATTCCGTTCTCCTTGGTGGCACTACTCCGGAGGCGTGGAGCAGAAGTGCGGTGGTCTTGTTCTTCAAGAAAGTTGACAACACCCTCTTGAAGAACTACAGACCGATATCCATTCTGAGCCGCATCTACGTGGCGTTTTCGAGAGTCCCGCCCGCAGACTCGACGACTTCCAGCCTCCCGAACAAGCCGATTTCCGAAAAGACTTTAGTACCATAGGCCACATACATACCCTTCGGCAAATTGTACAGACGTCCAAGAGTACAATCTGCCACTTTACCTGGCGTATGTGGACTATGAGAAAGCCTTTGATTCCGTCGAAATTTGGGCGGTGCTACAGTCTCTTCAGCGGTGCCAAGTTGACTGTTGGTATATCGAAGTGCCTGAAGTGTTTGTACAGTAGGGCTACGATGGCTATCCGAGTACAGAACAGGAGTACGAAACCTACCCAACTGCAAAGAGGTGTAAGACAGGGTGACGTTATTTCCCCGAAACTCTTCACCGCTGCATTGGAAGACGTTTTCAAGCTACTGGACGAAAAGGATACGGTACTAACATCAATGGCGAGTACATCACTCACCTTCAATTTGCCGACGATATAGTCCTTATGGCAGAATCGCTGGAGGACTTAAGCACTATGCTCAATGACCTCAATAGTGCCTCCCAACGGATAGGTCTTATGATGAACATGGACAAAACAAAGATCATGTTTAATGTCTATGTCACACCTATGCCGTTAGTTGTTGGGAGCACTAAGCCTGAAGTTGTTGACGAGTACGTTTACCTGGGACAAATAGTCCGGCTAAGTAAGTCCAACTTCGACCGAGAGGTCAATCGACGGATTCAACTTGGTTGGGCAGTGTTCGGGAGATTACGACACATCCTCTCGTCAGGTATACCTCAAAACCTGAAAACTAAGTTGTTAACCAGTGCGTGTTGCCAGTGATGACTTACGGAACCGAGACGTGGTCCTTCACTGCTGGCCGTATGAGGACGCTCAAGGTCGCTCAGCGAGCTATGGAGAGGGTTATGCTCGGAGTTTCTCTGCGTGATAAAC